>CATNWA010005535.1:0-13449 GCA_951230385.1 Staurois parvus | reverse complement strand
CACTACGCTCCGTAAGCTGCCGGTGTTCCCGGCTTTATGTGATGATTTTAACAAGATGTGTTTGTTGCTAGTGTCGGCTAGACACTTTACCATGTGAGTATATCAGATGAGTTTTTAAAGAAATAAATGTACCATACGGTATCAAACTATCGCCGGCTCTGTTTTCTATTTTCCTTCTGAGCCTGTGTAAAAGAATTTGGAGTGTCTTTTGGAGAATCTTGCTGCCGAGTTTCTATACCTGCAGAGTATTGCTCCCAAAAGGATATATTAGTAGAATCTGGATATCTAAGCTTCCCTTCCTACAGAGTATTGTCCCATTAGCTGAGAGTGAATATACTGGAAAGTCTGGTCACCGCTGTGTCTGCCTGCAGAGCATTGCTCCCAGAGCAAAAGCACAGTTGCTGGTTTATAATATAACTAGCAACATGCTCTGGTGAGTTTATTTGTTTCTATTGGTGGTGGATTGGCACATTTGTGTTGGTGATGGACGTTTTTCACAGTTAAAAGAAAATTCAGAGACACTTTGCTTTGCTTTTTAAATTTATTTATGTCACAATATAAGTTGTATATTAATTTTAAATAGAGCTACTTTTTTTGATTTATTACTGTAACCTTTATTTAACCACTTCCCGACCGGTCGTTGTATATAAACGGCCGGACGGTGGCAGTGCAGGGTCGGGTGGCCATTTATAAACGGCCTCCCCGCACCCTGCTTGTGCGTGCTCCCTGGGAGCGTTCAGCACCGCGATCCGGTGCCCGCTGTGTCCTCCGGACACAGTGAAACACCGATCGTCGGACGGGACCTCTGTACAAGGTCCTGATCATGTGATCACTGATTGGCCAATCAGTGATCACATGCAAAGTAGTAAGCAAGATGTCACTTGTGACATCATTGCTTACTACGTGTGAAATCTGTGAATGATCACAGAGGTCACATGGTACAAGGCTAGTCACAACAGCCTTGTACCATGTGACAAGCTGTGACCAATCACAGCTCACACAGTATTTCTCAATGGCTGCAAGAATGCAGACATAGAGAAAGAGAAATGATTACTTTTACATCCTATATGGGTGTAAAAGCAATCAGTGTAAAAAAAAAAAAAAAAATCTTCATCACCCCTCACAAGTAGTATAGTGTCACCATGGTGACACTGTACTGCTAGGGTGACAGTATGTAAAAAAAAAAAATACAAATAAAAATAATTATATAAAAAAATAAAATAAAAATGTTTAAAAAAATGTTTAAAAATTATAATATTTGGTTATAAACTAATTTGGATTTTTTTGTTTTTACTAAAAAGATAACGGAATACATTTTGGCCAAGATTTATGATAAAATATTATTTATTTGCAAAATTTTATAAAAAAAACACTTTTTTTCAAAATGTTTGGACTTTTTCATTTACATAGCAAAAAATTAAAATCCCAGCGGTGAATAAATACCACCAAAATAAAGCTTCATCTGTCTCAAAAAAATGGTAAAAAATTCATATGGGTACAGTGTTGCATGACCGCGCAATTGTCATGCAAAGTGTGATAGCGCTGAAAGCTGAAAATTGCCCTGGTCAGGAAGGGGGTAAAAGTATCCGGTCTGGAAGTGGTTAAGGGTAAGGTTTAGCAGATTTTTATAATTTGGTTCATTTTTGGCGCTGTTTCCACGTATATGTTATTTTATTGAATTTCCATCCATGTATGGCTGGCTTTATGTAGTATAACACCAGCCTGTTCTCCTTTTCTGTAGTACATTTCAGCCAGTTTTCATTAACCACTTGCGCTTCAGAGGATTTACCCCTCTTCCTGGCCAGGCCATTTTTTGCATTGGCGCTGCGTTACTTTAACTGACAATTGCGCGGTTATGCAATGCTGCACCCAAACATAATTTGTATAATTTTTTCCCACAAATAGAGTTTTCTTTCGGTGGTATTTGATCGCCTGTGCGTTTTTTACTTTTTGTGCTATAAATAAAAAAAGACCAACAATTTTGAGAAAAATAAACAATATTTTTTACTTTTGCTAATAAACATGTCCAGTAAAAAAATTTAAAAAATCAAATTTCATCATAAATTTAGGGCAAAATGTATTCTGCTACATGTCTTTGCTAAAACGCCAATCAGCAAAATAATTCTATAAAAAGCTGCAAACTTCTAACCCAAATTATTGGTGAAAAATGAAAACAACAAAATCAGAATGCGCTTGTATCATATATCGTGCATAACTGTGCAAAAATTGTAAATATATATTGTAAAAAAAGAGAAAGAAAAAGAACCCCAGTGAATCTCTACATAAATTGTTCAAATATAAAAGTCCAAAATTATTTCTTCTTAAAAAAATAAATCCACCGTGCTAATCCACCACCAGATGAATGGAATAAACTCACCAGAGCTAGATGCTGATCAAATTATAAATCAGCACAAGCGTGTTTGCTCTGGGAGCGATGAAGAAATCCAAGGAAGCACCCTTCTGTAATAAGAAATCCAGGCACCAGGAGCAATACTCTGCAACCACTATATGATATGGCCAGGACTTTTCAAACAACGATCATCCTCCAAACACACGTATCACTCCAAAATAAAGAAAAGGCATGATGGTGCAGTACGTAAAAAATGTGTATATTTATTTAAAACTCATAGTACTCACAAAACAAGTGTCCACCTGACACTGGTATAACAAGCGGTAGAATGCACAAAAGCATGTATGAACGAACGATCCAACGAACGAAACTCCGTTCACCGCGGACACCTCGCCGACAGTTTCCGGGAACGTCCTGACGTCATCCAATAAGCTCCGCCCTACGCGTTTCGTCACACTGACGTCCTCACGGAGCGGCATGGATTTAGACGTCAATTCCATCTATATATATACCGCTCGCACTCTGCACAGCGGTATTTCTTTATCCAATCACAGCGGCGCTATAGTCATATACCGCCGCTCAATTGGCAAAGATGCAATTATATCACAGATCCTATAATCACATACATTCAATGTTTGTTATAACATATATGCTAAAAATATATTAAAAAGGAATGAAATATATTTTATATCAAGTCATTTACAAAAAATGACTAATTACATAATCATGAGCTTTATAAAGGGGAATTCTAACCCACAAACTTGAAATCCATTACATACCAAAGTTCCATTTTTTTTTTTTCCCAAATACATTGTTATATACCTTTTCTAATCAACGAACTCTCCACCCAATTCCATAAGAGACATATATGTATGCATATATTGTATTAATATTATAAAATTGACTCCCCTCCCTCCAAAGAAACCGGCCTCAAATCTCTGAAAAGAAGCCTCACTCATCATCCATAATCCAATTAAATCAGCATACATATATATATCTCTTTTTTTCCTTTTAACAAAAAACTCTCCACTATATCATTCTACTATTACCAAAGAATATATTTAAAAATTCGTCAAAAAACAATTCAGATCAATATCTATATTTAAACCATTTGGTTTCAATACATCTAATTCGTATATCCAAAACGTCTCCCTTTTGGATATTTCATTGATCATATCTATTCCTCTCCAGTGTTTTTTTACGCTTTCTATTCCATAAAAGGTTGCTAGACTTGGATCACTGTTATGTTTTAATTTAAAGTGTTTTGACACACTATGTTTATCATACCCCTTTCTTATATTGTTGAAGATGTTCTCCAATTCTTGTTTTTAATCGTCTACCTGTCCTCCCCACGTACTGTAAGTGACATGGGCACTCTAAGACATAAATTACATGGGATGAATTACATGAAATTAATGAATTTATCTTATATTTCTTTTCCCGTGTGTGTTGATGTAAAATTCTTTCTTTTTTTCTTAGTATCTTTTTTTACTGTTTTGCATGCCTTACACTTATTACAGTTAAAAAAACCTTGCATTTCAGGAAAGAACTGTTTTTTTTCATCGGTGGGTCCAAAACATTATGAACCAATTTCATCTTCAAAGATTTATTTTTTCTATATATAAAATTAGGTTTTTTAGGAATAATCTTTTTTAATATTTCATCTTTAAGCAGTATTGGCCAGTATTTTTTAAAAATTTTCTCCACCTGTCTATATTGTTTGTTGAAATTGGTAATAAAGGCAATCTCCTGTTTCTTTTCTTTCTTTTTATTCATTAACAACCCATCTCTATCTTTATTACCAATTTCTTTTCTTTCGATCTCCAGAAAGGACTTATTGTAGCCTTTATCCACAAATCTCTCTATCAGCAAACTTGTCTGATCTACAAAATCTTCCTGTCGACTACAGTTTCTTTTTATTCTAGTGAACTGGCTCCTAGGTGTACTAAACAACCATCTAGGGTGATGTCCACTGGAAGTAGGAATATAACTATTTTTATCGACATCCTTAAAGAAGCTTTTAGTATAAATACCACCTCCATACTTATACAGCGTGAGATCTAAAAAATTCACTTTTTCAGGATCACTGATTGTTGTAAATTTCAACCCATATTGATTGATGTTAATATTATTGGTAAATCTACTAAGGTCTTCCTCTGAACCCCTCCAAATCATCACGATATCGTCAATATAACGCGCTGTATAGAACCATTTCTGGCCACCTGTCAAAAATATATTCCTCTTCCCATTTATCCATAACAATGTTAGCTACGCTGGGAGCATACTTGGCTCCCATCGCGACACCTTTGCATTGCTGGTAAAAGGTGTTCTTATACCAAAAAAAGTTATTGGACATAGCAAACTCTAACAATTTGACAATAAATCGTCTCTGGACAGTTTTGATCTTAGATTTCTGTTTTAAAGCCCCATCTCACTGCTTCAATTCCATCTTTTTGCTTAATACTAGTGTACAAAGCTTCTACATCAATGGTCACCAGAATACAATCCTCAATTCCTCTCATATCTTTGAGAATATTAATAAGTTCGCTACTATCTCTTAAAAAAGCTCGATTTTTCTTCACTATAGTCTGCAAAAATGAGTCGATGTATTCACCAACACGGGAAAAAATCGAATTAATCCCACTCACAATGGGTCTTCCTGGTGGCTTCTGTTTGTCCTTATGTAATTTTGGTAAATAGTATATTACTGGAATTTTAGGGTTCTTAATATACAAATATTTTGCCTCCCTTTCATTCAAAACTTCGGACTCTCTTCCTTTTTTAATCAACTGTTTTAATCGGTTTTTTAATTCTTTTGTAGGATTTGATGTCAGAATATTATAAGTATCCTTAACGTCTAACAATCTGTCCATCTCTACCTCATAGTCCTTTTTATTTAAAATCACAATACTGCCTCCTTTATCTGCTCCTCTAATAACAATATCTTTCCTTTTTTCCAAATCTATAATTCCTTGTCTAATTTCATTAGGGGTATATCTCTTATTTTTTAAATCCATATTCTTAATATCAGTCTCAACCATTTTTTTGAAAACCTCTAAAAATTCATTTCCTGTATTCTTTGGATTAAATGTCGAAGAGTTCCTCAAATTAGTATGTTGGTACATATTATTATTCTTATATTCCTTATTTTTATTTACTTCAAAAAACTTTTTAATATTTACTTTTCTTACAAATTTCTGAATATCAATGAATAAATCAAATTTATTCATATTCACACTAGGTATGTATTTTAAGCCCAAATCTAATACTTTTAGTTCATTCTCTGTTAAAACCGCATTACTTAAATTGAAAATACCCTGATCTATGTGTCTCTTTTTTTCCTTTTCTTTTCGCTTGCCTCCTCTTTTTCCTCTATATCTACCGAATCTTTTTTTGTTGTTCCATTCATGTCCGGTTCTTTCCATCCCTTGTAATTGGGTCCATAATATCTCATCTCTGCACCCCAATTTCTGTTGGGGTCCTGAAAACCCCCTCTGTTGTAAAAATTACCTTGAAAGCCACCTCTTCTAAACCAATTCCCTCTACGACTACCTGGTCCTCTATAGCCAAAATTGCCCCTCATGAATCTCCCTCTTCCTTCATAATAGGGCTTTTGAATCGGGTTATTTCTTTCAAGCAAAGATATTTGTTCTTTAGTGTGCTCTTGAAACTGAACATTTTGTTTCTTATGAGGGGAGCTAGACACTCCCATATTTATGGGCAATTTGGGTTTATTACCAGGGGTCTTTTCAGGTGTAGACTGTTTGGAATCACAATCTTCTATGCTTAAATTGTCCTGCCATTTGTATACTTTATTGTTTTTATAATCATCAGTATCTCTATTATATTTCTTTACTTTTTTGCTCCTGGTATATATACGTATATATTAAGTGGTTTACGTGAAAGCTATAGCGTTTACAAACAGCGATATATATACTGGAATTTTAATTTTTTTTCTTTTACTAGTAATGGCGGTGATCAGTGACTTATAACGGGACTGCTGGACTGCAGTGGGCATTCTGACACTGGGGGGAACTGACTTTGTGTCACTGGGCAGGAAGGGTTAACATCTGCGGCAATTGAAGGATTACCTGTGTGCTGTGTGTGTTTCATTATGGGACTGTGTGTGTGCTTTCCACTGTAAGCACACTGCTTTGTATGGCTCTGCTATGCGGCTTGCGCGCACCCCCTACCCAGAAATCCAAAATCACATATATATATATATACGTGATTTTGCACACCCCTGCCACCCTGTAGCAGTATTTCTGCTATAGGGCGGCGGTAAAGCGGTTAAAAATGTCCTGTTGTTGGTTAATTTTACACTGCTCTATCATCCCTGGTCTCTTGATTCTTAATGAGAGTTTAGAAATTGGCTAGCAGAGGATCATTTTGCATCGGCAAGAACAGGGGCAGCCAAAGTGAACTACTGGCCAATTTTTATCTGCCAGTCAAAGCAGGTCTATTACTGTTTGATCACAAAGTAACTCTTACTGCTGAAACTAACTGAAAAAAGCTTTTTTTAAAAAAAAAAAAACTGAAATTAGTCAGATTGCTCTGCTGCTGCTTTATGTAAGTGAAGCTAATTCTGCTACCAAATTTTCTCTACCAATATATTCTGCTGCTGAAGTTGTTTGTGAAAATCGTAGTCTTCTGTAGCACCATGTATACAGTATATATATATGGTGTGTATATATATATATATATATATATATATGTAAAATTTTGTGTGATGAGCATTGGCACTGTCCAGTAGCGATATGGAAGACTTTGAACCAAACCACAAACAAGTTTAGAGAATGTGATGCAACAAAAATGACTGGTCTAAGGGCCCTTTAACATGGGTGGACTCCACCAAGCGGATCTGCCTGCTCGACAGAGGATCTGTCTGCTGGTCCCCGCTAAGCAGGTAGATGACAGGTCCGCTTGTGCAGAGCAAACATGGACACAACCTGCTGTTCTCTATGGGGCGGTCGGATATAAGCGGACCACCTGGCATCCAATCTGCTACACGGATGGAGAAGAGATCCTCCGTCCATCTGTTTTTAGTGGACTGGATGCAGGCAGGTATAAACGGACATATGTCTATTTACGTCCATCTTCCAATAGAGAATAATGTGTGGTCTGTTCGGGTTCGCCTGAAAAACGTGTGCGAAAGGGCCTTAAAGTGGTTGTAAAGGCTCAACTTTTTTTACCGTCATGCATTCTATGCATGAAGATAAAAAGTCTGATAAAAAAGCAGCCCCTCAGCCCCCCAATACTTACCTCAGCCCCATTGCAATCCAGTGATGTGCATAAGAGCCTCAGCTCTCCAGAGACTCTTCCTCCTCATTGGCTGAGACAGCAGCAGCAGCCATTGGCTCCCGCTGCAGTCGACCACAGCCAGTGAGCCAATGGGAGAGAGGGGGGCTGAGCTGCGGCTCTGTGTGTAGACATGTAGAGCAGTGGCTCAGGAGCGAGCCTGCTTGGGTGCCCCCATAGCAAGCTGCTTGCTGTGGGGGTACTTGGCAGGAGGGAGGAGCCAGGAGCGCCGTTGGGGGACCCGAGAAGAGATGGAATGGGGCTGCTCTGTGCAAAACCACTGCACAGAGCAGGTAAGTATGACATGTTTGCTATTTAAAAAATGCCTTTAATATCACTTTAAGTCTATGCAAAAGCTAGATTGTTTTTTGAATGCTCCTTGTATCAATAAGGTGAAAAAAAGCACCTGGTCCCTTAACACATAGGCGGTATGAACACACATTGTGATACGCTGCATTGATAATATATATCAGGTACATTTTTGTGGTCTGTGGATGTGCCTTTAGGGTAAATAGTAAATGATTACACTCATGCAAGGCTTGTCAATGTAGCAACTAACAGTGTAAATGAGTCCTAAAAAGGCAACCCTGCTTGGGGCTTGTGTACATTTGTTCCCTTGAGAACTACTTTTGTGCCCGTACAAATAAATTGGAATGCAAAAACAGTTTAGAAGGAGAACTGAGGTGAGATGCTATGGGGCAGCACAGTGGCTAAATTGTTAGCGCTCCCGCCTGGCAGTACTAGGGTCCTGCCTGGAGTTTGCATGTTCTCCCCGTGCCTGCGTGGGTTTCCTCCAAGTACTCCGGTTTCTTCCCACACTCCAAAGACATGCTGGTAGGTGAATTGGCTCCTGTCTAAATTGGCCCTAGTATGTATGAATGTGAGTTAGGGACCGTAGATTATACACCCCTTCAGGGTTAGGGACTGATGTGAATGTACAATATATACAGTGGGGATCAAAAGTTTGGGCACCCCAGCTAAAAATTTGTATTAATGTGCATAAAGAAGCCAAGGAAAGATGGAAAAATCTCCAAAAGGCATCAAATTACAGATTAGACATTCTTATAATATGTCAACAAAAGTTAGATTTTATTTCCATCATTTACACTTTCAAAATAACAGAAAACAAAACAATGGCGTCTGCAAAAGTTTGGGCACCCTGCAGAATTTATAGCATGCACTGCCCCCTTTGCAAAGCTGAGACCTGCCAGTGTCATGGATTGTTCTCAATCATCGTCTGGGAAGACCAGGTTATGTCAATCTCAAAGGTTTTAAATGCCCAGACTCATCTGACCTTGCCCCAACAATCAGCACCATGGGTTATTCTAAGCAGTTGTCTAGAAAACTGAAACTGAAAATAGTTGACGCTCACAAAGCTGGAGAAGGCTATAAGAAGATAGCAAAGCGTTTTCAGATGTCAATATCCTCTGTTCGGAATGTAATTAAGAAATGGCAGTCATCAGGAACAGTGGAAGTTAAAGCAAGATCTGGAAGACCAAGAAAAATATCAGACAGAACAGCTCGCAGGAAAAACAATTCAAAACCCACGTTTGACTACACGATCCCTCCAGAAAGATCTGGCAGACACTGGAGTTGTGGTACACTATTTCACTATAAAGAGATACTTGTACAAATATGGTCTTCATGGAAGAGTCATCAAAAGAAAACCTCTTCTACGTCCTCACCACAAAAATCATCGTTTGAACTTTGCAAATGAACATATAGACAAGCCTGATGCATTTTGGAAACACGTTCTGTGGACCGATGAGGTTAAAACTGAACTTTTTGGCTGGAATGATCAAAGGTACGTTTGGAGAAGAAGGGGCGCAGAAGTTAATGAAAAGAACCTCTGTCCAACTGTTAAGCATGGGGTTGGATCAATCATGCTTTGGGGTTGTGTTGCAGCCAGTGGCACAGGGAACATCTCACGAGTAGAAGGAAAAATGGATTCAATAAAATTTCAGCAAATTTTGGATGGTAACTTGATGCCATCTGTGAAAAAGCTGAAGTTAAAGAGAGGATGGCTTCTACAAATGGATAATGATCCTAAACACACCTCAAAATCCACGGGGGATTACATCAAGAGGCGTAAACTGAAGGTTTTGCCATGGCCTTCACAACCTCCTGACCTCAACATAATTGAAAATCTATGGATAGACCTTATAATAGCAGTGCGTGACAGACAGCCAAGAAATCTCAAAGAACTGGAAGACTTTTGTAAGGAAGAATGGGCAAAGATACCTCAAACAAGAATTGAAAGACTCTTGGGTGGCTACAAAAAGCATTTACAAGCTGTGATACTTGCCAAAGGGGGCAGTACAAGATATTAACTCTGCAGGGTGCCCAAACTTTTGCAGACGCCATTTTTTTTGTTTTCTGTTATTTTGAAAGTGTAAATGATGGAAATAAAATCTAACTTTTGTTGACATATTATAAGAATGTCTAATCTGTAATTTGATGCCTTTTGGAGATTTTTCCATCTTTCCTTGGCTTCTTTATGCACATTAATACAAATTTTTAGCTGGGGTGACAAAACTTTCGATCCCCACTGTATGTAAAGCGCTGCGTAAATTGACAGTGCTATATAAGTACCTAAAATACCAGCCTGGTCATCTGTGCTGCATCATATATGATGTGTTAGGGTATCCCATTCATTTGGAAAGACTGCCTAGTGCACAACAATGGACCAAAAAATGTACATCTAGCATTTATGGCAGTGCACAAAATCACAACATGTAGTATTGTGTTGTGCTATGCTGCAAAGCAGATCAAAGGGAAAGTACAAAAGGGTGCCATTCAGAATGTGCTGGAAGTACAAGAAGTGGGAAAGGCTCACAGAAAGCCGAATGAATGGCATCACAGAACACCAACATGTGTAACACACTAAATAGTATTGCAGTGGTGTGAATGAGCCCACCACATTTTAAAGCAATGAGACATGTGCCAAACCTACTGTATGTGATGGGCAAAACTGCCCAGTGCATATGGTGTAGATGGGCCTCATATGAATTGGCCCTAATAAGCAAATCTTGTATGAATGGGCCCTAATATTTAGTTTTTATATGAACTGACCCCAATAAGTGCATCTTGTATTAATGGGCCCCAATAAGCAGAGCTTGTTTGAATGTGCCCTAATAAGCTCATGTTGTATGAATGGGCCCCAATAAGCACACCTTTGTATGAATGGGCCCCAATAAGCACACCTTTGTATGAATGGGCCCCAATAAGCACACCTTTATATGAATGGGCCCCAATATGCAGACCTTACATGAACCACTTGCCAACTGGGCACTTTTACCCCCTTCCTGCCCAGGCCAAGTTTCAGCTTTCAGCGCTGTTGCCCTTTGAATGAGAAATGCTCGGTCATCCAACACTATACCCATATGAAATTTTTTTTTCTTCACACAAATAGGGCTTTATTTTGGTGGTATTTAATTGCCACTGGGTTTTTATTTTTTTTGCACTATAAATGAAAAAAGAGCAAAAAAAAAAATATTTTGCAAACAGGTAAATTTTCTCCTTCACTGATGTGTGTTGATGAGGCTGCAATGATAGGCAGCAATGATGGGCACTGATAGGCGACACTGACTGGCGGCACTAATGGGCGCCACTGCTGGGCGCTTTTGGGGCTGCACTGATAATCAATGCCCTGATTATCAGTGCAGATGTCCTCTGTGACACTTGCTGGTTGTCGGCAGTACTTTCCTCACGCTGTGAATACGTGAGGAAAATGCTGCCGATAACCAGCAACTGTATTTACTTTGTAAACAGCTGTATCATTGGATACAGCTGATTATGTGGTAAAAGACTACTGTGATTGGCTTTCTACCTTGTCATGTGATTACTGTGTCCGTAGGACACAGCGATCACAGAGAGAGCCGGGTGACCCCTGCTGAGGGCTCTTTCTGGGAGCACGTCATATGATGCCCTCCCAGGACTGGAAAACCGCACTGTAGCCATCATTTGGCTATAGCCTGGGTGTCAAGTAGGTAATTAGCCCCAGTAAGCATACTTTGCATGAATGGGCCTCAATAAGCGCACCTTGTATAAATGGACCCCATTAAGCACACCTTGCATGAATAAACCCAATTAAGCTGACCTTTTATGAATGGACCCCAATAAGCACCCTTGTGTGAATGGGCCCTAATAAACACATCTTTGTATGAACGGGCCCTAATAAGCACACCTTTGTATGAATAGGTCCCAATAAGCACACCTTTGTATGAATAGGTCCCAATAAGCACACCTTTGTATGAACGGGCCCCAATAAGCATACCTTTGTATGAACGGGCCCCAATAAGCACACCTTTGTATGAACGGGCCCCAATAAGCACACCTTTGTATGAACGGGCCCCAATAAGCACACCTTTGTATGAATGGGCCCCAATAAGCACACCTTTGTATGAACGGGCCCCAATGTGCACATCTTTGTATGAATGGGTTCCAATAAGCACACCTTTGTATGAACGGGCCCCAATGTGCACATCTTTGTATGAATGGGCCCCAATAAGCACACCTTTGTATGAACGGGCCCAATGTGCACATCTTTGTATCAATGGGTTCCAATAAGCACACCTTTGCATGAACGGCCCCAATAAGCATATCTTGCATGTTACTATATGTTCCACTGAAAAGGCAAAACTTCATTTTAGTTTTGGATGGAGTGAAGATGGATTAGAACACGTCAATTGTTATTACTGTCTGTACCCCTGTTAAGGAGATTCTCCCTCTTTATTTGTCTTGTTTACTGGTTTTGGTTTGTCACCAGAATAGTAATAGAGGTAGGGTAGCCACCTCATCCCTTTAAACCCGAACACATATTAAGTATACAGGTTCTGTGGCTGATTAAGCTGGTAATTAAACTTGCTTAGTGCCTTATCTGCACTGAATTAGCCTCAGAAGCTGTGTAATTAATATTTGTTCAGGTTTAAAGGGATGAAAGGTGGCAACCCTAAAGAGAGGGGAATCATCCAATGAGGACACTCGTTCTGGTGACCCTGGTCACACCTCAGGATTCCCTCACTTTGTATGCATTTCCTCTCACTTCCTGTTTTGGCTATGGAACAGAAAGTGAAGGGAAGTCTCCCCAATGGGACACAAATGGCAAACAAAAACCCTGACAGGGGTATAACCCTCCCTTACTCTACCCCAATTTTTTTTTTCTTTAAAAGATACGTTCATCTTTTAGTCAAAAATAATAAATGCATGTTTTTTTGCAGGTTACAAACTGTACATTTATTATTTTTGTCTACAGGAGACTGGAAAGCATTGCACCACAGATCAGTAGATTACTGATGCCATGCAGGTCTCCTGCAGACCTGTCAGAATATCTGCTTGCTGTATGGGATGTACGAACAAGCAGATAATGTGACAGGAAGATTCAATGAACTACCATGGTGCTCCTAAGCGCCATGGTAGTTTATTGAAAACTACAAACCCACAGCCATCAAGGCTGTCGGGACTTGCAGTTCATTCATTCACGGAAGTCCGTAAATGAATGATGCGGCTGCATGGACGGAACCCCGCATGGTCATGCTGTTTTCAAATTTGACAGATAGTATTATTGTTATTATAATACAGGATTTATATTGCACAGCGCTTTACAATATAAGGGAGACAGTACAATTACAATACATTTCAGTACAGAAGGAATAGGAGGGCCCTGCTCATGGAGCTTACAATCTAAAGGAAGGGGGAGGTGATACAAAAGGTGATAGCTGTAGGTGATGTTCTGATGGAGGCGGCTCAAGTACAGTTCTTAGGTGGAGGTGGGGTAGGCTTCCCTGAATAAGCGAGTTTTC
>CATNWA010005534.1:0-12890 GCA_951230385.1 Staurois parvus | reverse complement strand
TCTCTAATTACTAGTATAAAAAAAATGAATTAATAAAAATTCTAGAATTTATACCGCCATTTGTAAACGCTATAACTTTCACCCAAAATCATTCAATATACAGTTATTGGGATTGTTTTGTTTTTTAACCAAAGACATGTAGCAGAATACATTTTTGGTCTAAATTTATGAAGAAATGTGATTTTTTAAAAATGTTTTTATTGGATATGTAGCAGAAAGTAAAAAAATAAAAAAAAAATTCAACATTTTCTGTCTTTTTTCATTTATATAATAAAAAATATGTAAAAACCCAGTGGTGATCAAATATTATTATTATACAGGATTTATATATTATTATTATACAGGATTTATATATTATTATAATTATTATTATTATACAGGATTTATATAATATTATTATTATACAGGATTTATATGGCGCCAACACTTTGCTCAGCGCTTTACAATATAACAGGAGACAATACAGCAACAATACAGTTCAATACAAGATGGTTAGGAGGGCCCTGAACTGGGAGCTTACAATCTAAGAGGGAGGGGCTGGTGGTACTAAAGGTAATAACTGTGGGGGATGGACTGGTAGGAGGAGTAGAAGATTCCATTATTAGCGGAAGGCAAGATAGGCTTCCCTGAAGAGAGAGGTTTTCTGAGATCGCCTAAAAGTGGTCAGAGTAGGCGATAGTCTGATAGATTGGGGTAGAGAGTTCCAGAGGATGGGGGAGGCTCTGGAGAAGTCCTGGAGAGGAGGAGACAAATGAGCTAGAGAGCAGGAGGTCATGGGAGGAGCGGAGAGGACGGTTTGGGTGATATTTGGAGACAAGATTGGTGATGTCATTGGGGGCGGAGTTATACAAGGTTTTTATATGTTATTGTTTTGACTATGACATGACAATGCCTCATTATCCTGCATTATTCTAGCTTTGCAGGAGCATATCAAAAGTTTTATGTTGTCAAAGGTATGTACTTCTAGTCCTGCCTGTGGATTGCCTTGATGGTATCATCAGGGGGCTGGGTTTGTAGAGGGTGTACAAAAGTTGGAGCAAAGAAATTGGGACTTTACAGGCACCAATGTCAGGGAGACCACACAAATGTAAAAAAAAAAAAAAAAAGTCAATTTTATTCTCAGTTGTACCATACATATTAGAATACATTATCAGTAGCTTCATGAAGCAATCAACACTGGATACTGCATCATTCTAACAGAGAGAAATAGATATTCCCCTCAAATGTAAAGCTCCAACCAGGGGCGGACTGACAACTCATGGGGCCCCCGGGCAATAGTGGATCATGGGGCCCCTGTGTCCTTGCCCAAACTCAAAAAAGCCTATGAAAAAGGTACCAGGTTGTCAGGGATCACAGCGGCGCTGGTCCCGGCGCAGGCGCAGTGCACCGCCTTCTGCAGGGACGCGGGCACTAGGTCTGGGCCGGCCGCGGCATCCGAACTCGCGCATGCGCACTAGAGGCCATGGGCGCACGCCTGGCACCAATGACAGCGCAGGGCGCGATATTTAAACAGCCCTGAACTGTCATTGAGTGCCATCTGGTCTTTTCTGCATTCCTGTTACCTGTGAACCTGTATCCTGATTGTTGCTGACCCGGATTGTCCTTGACCACGCTGTATTCTCCTGCTCTCTGACCCTTGGCTTGCCTGACCTCTCTCCTGGATGCCCCCTATTGGATCTGATCTTCTGTTGCTGACCTGGCGTGTGACCCGACTATTCTGTGCCCGCTGCTTTGTACCGCACCGCCCCCACGGCTACTGACCCGGCTTGTCTGACCTCGCACCTGCTCAGCCCATCCATCCCATCGGGGTCACCCGACCTCCTCATATCAGGCTCTCCCCTGTGGGAGCCCCTGGCGAACACCCCTACCACTGGTGGGTGTACTCAGTAGTTACGACCTGGTCTCAGAGCGCTCCAAGTCCATCCCCACCATCAGGGGCCCTAGTGAACAAGTGCTCTGGGGCTTAGATTCCGTACTCTGGGGGCACCTGACCTGTGGAGTGCTAGTGGTACCGCCAGGCGGTCCGTTACACAGGGGCATCTCATGGGGCCCCCTACTGACCCCGGACCCTCGGGCAGTGCCCGAGTTTCCAAATGGTCAGTCCGCCCCTGGCTCCAACGTCCGCCAGGTTTTATAGTATACCCCCTCGCTCCCACGCGTTTCAATTAATCAAGGATCTTCTTCAGGGGGTTATGATGCAGAGATCATTTCTAAGATATAAAAACAAACCCCACACACCAAGTATATATCACATGTATTATAGTATACATAATTGATAGCAACAAGAAAAGGTGAGACCTGCAAGAATCATACATCACCGCGGAGCCTGATATCTTCATGAAAGGTCGTAGCGTAATATAAAAATCTTCAAGCGGAAAATTCTTGTCATTCCAAAATTGTGAACATATCAGCCAGAATATACAGTCCCTGAGATCTTGGCACTTGCTGTAGAGCGTCTCGGGCCTACAGGTTGATTAGGATAATGGAGCCTTTGGCTTGAAGCCTGGGGAAGGTTCCAGCCAGGACCCCCAACTCATGCCAGCTAATAATGTGGTTTTCATGCATAATTCACCAATGGGGACAGAACTACACACACAACGTGTTTTATGTACTGCAGCCCTGGACTTTCCATAGGGCACACAGGGGCCGCCGGACTGCAGCTGTTGTAATGTGGAGGAAAGGGGCTATAGACTGCGCACTTTGCAAGTGCAGTTGCACTCATTTTCCCCGAAGCTTAGTAAATGTGGTGAAGCGCTGATGATTTCCATCATCTAATCCTATGCAAGCTATTTTTTTTTTTTCTTAACCCCCCTGGCGGTATTCCCGAGTGCAGCTCGGGGTAAAGTTTCAGCACCACAAGTGGTAACCCCCCCGAGCTACACTCGGGAATACACTGCAGCGTTGCTCCGGGATCTCTTCTTCGCTTACCTTGTCCTGCGCTCCCGCGATGTCCCTCCTGCAGTGTCCCCTGTAATGTCCTCCGGCCGATGTCGGCATCTGTCACCTGGGTTCCGTTCCCTGCAACGTCGGAACGTACGGGGGACGGAACTGGCGGGAAATTTAAAAATGTCAAAAAGTGACATTCACTAAATACACTAAAATCACATAGTATAACATTCCTGTATCAAACCATTTCACATACATTTTGTCCCGAGTGCTTTGTCCGGCGCCCTACCTGCATTTTTACTGTTCTTTCTGCCTGGAAACTGAGAAACGTCCATGGCGTCCAAAAAAGCGTCCCTTTAGGTCATACGCGGTTTTAGACCGGCTAGAGAACAGCGATAGTAAATCAGAACCACTTGCAGAATTGAGTGATAATGATTCGTGGGGGAAATTCCTCATCAGACACTGAAAACGATTCTGCGACTTTGCTCAGCGATGTGCGAACTTGGCGCTCTATTTCACATTCCAGTGTTTTCGGTTTGATTATATTATTGAATTACATTTATTATTATTATATTATTATTTTTTATGATTATTTATTAAATTATAATTTATGATTTCGTATTTCAAGTTTTATCCTCCCCGGGATGTTTACTAGACTCTTGTTCGGACAGATTTCAGGGAGTTATTCCTAAAAATTACAGGCCGACAATAAGAAAAAATACATTTCCATGCAAAAAAATGTACCGCTTTGAGCACAGAAAATACTGACATAATCAGACCGCTAGGGAGGTTACAGGTGTTTGACCATTTAGTGATTGATCACGGTGGGAGCTGACCCTGTGTCCAGCCAGAGGGAGAGATCCATCCTGCCTGGGATCATCCGGTGATACATTATACTTTATGACTCCTTGAGGGTCACATTTTTGAGGTGAGCGCGCACGCCAGATGGTGACGAACAGATTGGCACAAGTTTGTGAGCGCGCAAAACATATAAAGTTGAAGATGTGAAATCTAGTATTTGTATTTTTATTTATTTTTTATATTTATTTTTATACCTGGGACTTTGCAATATATTATTTATTTGGCACGGTGTATAATTTGGTCACTATTGATTTCACTTGTCACATTTATGCGTTCACAATTTTTTTTTATTTTATTTGTTTGAATCATGGTACACTTTATATTTATATATTTGAAATTAAGTTGGTTGATTAACATTTTTTATTGATCATATACAGTGTTAGTGTGTATATACATATTACAATATTCACATCAGTCCCTAACCCTCAAGCGGCGTACAATCTCAGGTCCATAACGCACATTCATACATACACATACTAGGGACAACATAGACAGAAACCAATTAACCTACCAGCAAGTCTTTGGAGTGTGGGAGGGAAACCCACACAGGCACAGGGAGAACATGCAAACTCCAGGCAGGTGGTGCTGTGGTTGGGATTTGAACCAATGACCCTAGTACTGCCAGGTGGAAGTGCTAACCATTTAGCCACTGTGCTGGCCAAATTAATTGGACATCCTGTTGGGGCACAGAGAGGCCAAAAATGTAAACGCATTTCAACATGCAATATATATATATATATAGGTGAAACTCGAAAAAATTTGAATATCATGCAACTTAAAAGGTGAAACTAATATATGAGACTCATTACATGCAAAGCAAGATAGTTCAAGCCGTGATTTGTCATCATTGTGATGATTATGGCTAGAGATGAGCGAATCGAACATGACGAAGTGGAATTCGTTCCGAAGATTTGGAAAAAATTCGATTCGCGACGAATCCGAAGATTAGCAAACTTCGGATGCACGAATCGAATTTTCCCAAAAATGGCGGCGACATGTGTGGCGACAGGAGAAAATGGACAGAGAAGATGGGGCGGGGATCTCTGGGAAGGCGCGCAGACAAGGCGCGCTGACCCATAATGCATTCATGAGTCATGAATCATGACATGTGATCGCATTAGCCAATCAGCAGCCAGCCAGCACTGTGTAATGGTGGAGCTATAAATCGCGGCCATCTTAGAATTCTCCATTAGCCTCCGGTCATTCAAGAGAGACAGACCTGTCTGTATTAAGGACAGAGTTAGGGCCACAGAGACTTTAGGGCCACAGAATCGTTACTCAGGGACACAGAATCGTTACTCAGGGACACAGAATTGTTACTCAGGGACACAGAATCGTTACTCAGGGCCACAGCTATCAAAGAATCGAAAATTTAAAGTGACATACACCCTTTTTTTTTTTGGTGGCTGTCGTGCACAGTTGGTGCTGCAGTTTGCCGATTGTGCAAAATAAACTGACTTTCTGCTTCACAACCACTATTGTACGTTCAAAGAGTTAAATCCATTTACACGCCGGGTGGCGGTAATATTTTTTTGGGTGATTAGTGCATTCCAGTGACACAAACGTACAGTTTCCAGCCAACGGCAAGCTGCAATTGACCGATTGTGCTAAATAAACTGACTTTCTGCTTCACAACCACTATTGTACGTTCAAAGAGTTAAATCCATTTACACGCCGGGTGGCGGGTAATATTTTTTGGGTGATTAGTGCATTCCAGTGACACAAACGTACAGTTTCCAGCCAACGGCAAGCTGCAATTGACCGATTGTGCTAAATAAACTGACTTTCTGCTTCACAACCACTATTGTACGTTCAAAGAGTTAAATCCATTTACACGCCGGCTGGCGGTAATATTTTTTGGTGATTAGTGCATTCCAGTGACAGAAACGTACAGTTTCCAGCCAACGGCAAGCTGCAATTGACCGATTGTGTACAATAAACTGACTTTCTGCTTCACAACCACCATTGTACGTTCAAAGAGTTAGATCCATTTACACGCCGGGTGGCGGTAATATTTTTTGGGTGATTAGTGCATTCCAGTGACATAAACGTACAGTTTCCAGCCAACGGCAAGCTGCAATTGACCGATTGTGCTAAATAAACTGACTTTCTGCTTCACAACCACTATTGTACGTTCAAAGAGTTAGATCCATTTACACGCCGGGTGGCGGTAATATTTTTTGGGTGATTAGTGCATTCCAGTGACATAAACGTACAGTTTACAGCCAACGGCAATCTGCAATTGACCGATTGTGCTAAATAAACTGACTTTCTGCTTCACAACCACTATTGTACGTTCAAAGAGTTAAATCCGGTTTTATTTTTGGGGTGCTTATTGAATTAAAGAGTATGTCAGACAACACGCAGAGGAGTGGCAGAGGAGGCAATGTTTCAGGAGCGAGCAGACGTGGCAGCAGAGGAAGGGGGTCGAGGCAGCACTAGTCGCAGCCAGAGGCCAGTGCTCCCGGTGTCATCCAGCGGTCGTGTCTCCACACCGACAACCCTGCCGTCATCGATTGGTTGACTCGGTCGTCTTCCTCTTCCCAGGTCACCTCTGACACCTACAGCCAACGGTCGGTGGGTACGTCAGACACAACCGTTAGTTGGCATGGCCGGGAGCAAGCCCACTGAAATCACGTGTCCTCGACCTGCCCCTGTCCTTTGGTGTTCCCTCACCAAGCGAAGTATCGCATGCTGTGGGCTCAGCCCCACTGTACAGTGAGGAAGAGCTAACAGAGGGCGGTCAGGAACGGGGGGAGACATCCGCCTCTTCAGCAGCCAGGCGAAGAAGTACTGGCGAGGAGAGTGGCTCGGTAGCCGGTCTAGAGACAGGTCTGTCTCCTGACCCACACGCAGCCGAGGGGGCTAGTAGTGACGCGGAGACCCTAATTGATGATGATGAGGCTGATCGCACTTGGCAGCCTCGTCGTCATCAGGCTATTGCTTCCGCATCATCAGGAGAAGAGGGTGCCAGCTTGCCAGCGAGCAAAAACAGTCGGTGGGTTGCCCAGGAGGCAGCAGGGAGTAGTAGAGCACCAGCTCCACTGCAGCCTACCACCACGGCCAGTAGTGGTGGTGCCGGTGTGCACGGAGGAAGTAGCAGTCAGCCAGTGAGGAGTAGCGGGGGCAAAGTTTCCTACTCGGCGCTGTGGCAATTTTTCGTCACGCCGCCCAAGGAAGTAAACGTAGCCGTATGTCGACTATGTGGCCAGAAAGTCAAGCGTGGCCAGGGGGGGACAATTGCGTCAGCATATTCAGCGTCGCCATTCGGTGGCCTGGGAAAACCGTGATAAAGATACGGCGGTTCTGCCTGCCCCAGCCCCCGCTCTATCACCCGCTCCGTTACTTGCTCCGTCACCCGACGTCAATCGCCCTCTATCAGCCAGTCAAGGCTCCAACACCTCTGCTGAGGGGAGTTGTCGCTCGTTGGCATCTTCCGCTCGTTCAGATGCTCCTTCTCCTGCTACTCCTCTTCACGGATTCCGTCAGCAGTCTTTCTTGGAATCCGTTTCCAAGAGACAACAGTTTGCGAGCACGCACCCGACGGTGCAGAAGCTGAACGTCCTCCTGTCCAAGTTGCTGGTGCTGCAGTCCCTCCCTTTCCAAGTGGTGGACTCAGCACCTTTCCGAGAAATGATGGCTTGTGCCGAGCCACGGTGGAGAGTGCCAAGCCGGCATTTCTTCGCCAAAAAGGCAGTGCCAGCCCTGCATTCACATGTAGAAGAGATGGTGGGCCAGTCTTTGAGCATGTCGGTCTCTGCCAAAGTGCACGGCAGCGCCGACGTGTGGAGCTGTAACTACGGTCAGGGACAGTACATGTCATTTACGGCCCACTGGGTGAACGTGGTGCCGGCACAGCCGCACCAGCAACTTGGACAGGTCACGCCGCTTTTGCCTCCACGTTTGCACGTCCTTGGTCCTCAAAGATGTCCGCCTCTACCACCTCTTCTTCCGCCGTGTCCTCAGCCGCCACCCCCGTGCCAAGTCCCATTACCCGACCGGCATATCACATGTGCAGGGCGCAACGGTGTCACGCTGTGCTGCACCTGGTATGCCTTGGCGAACGTAGTCACACAGGGGAGGAACTTCTGAGTGTAATGAACAGAGAAATCGACAGATGGCTGTCTCCGCGCAAACTGAAAATCGGAACCATGTTGACCGACAACGGAAAGAACATGGTGTCTGCTCTGCGTCAAGGAAGGTTGTGCCATGTGCCATGCATGGCTCACGTGTTCAATCTGGTTGTCAAGCGGTTCCTAAAATCCACCATCCCACTGCAAGACATCCTTAAAATGTCACGTAAACTTTGCATGCATTTCAGCCATTCCTACACCGCAAAGCACACCCTCCTTGAGCTGCAGCGGCAGAACGGAATTCCACAGCATCGCCTGATCTGCGACGTTGCAACAAGGTGGAATTCAACCCTACACATGTTAGACCGCCTTTACGAGCAGCGAAAGGCCATCACTGATTTCCTGATGTTACAAGCGGATAAAGGTACTCCCCTGTGTAACTTCGATGTCAGCCATTGGCAGCTCATGCGTGACACCTGCCGCTTGCTCAGGCCCTTTGAGGAGGCCACGCTATTCGTGAGTCGGCAGGACTATGGGATGAACGACGTCATTCCTCTGTTGCACGTCCTTGAACAAATGCTGTTAACAATGGCTGGTCAGGGTGCGGTAGACGTGGCGCACAGATCTCAACGCCACATGACCCCTGTGGGGGCAGGACAGGAAGAAGAGGAGGAGGTAGAGGAGGACATTGGTGCTCAGGAATTATTGAGTGAAATGGGTGGTTTTTCCACTCAGCGGACAGGAGTGGAGGAGCAGGAGCATCTGGTAGAGGAGGAGGAGGAGAGACAGAGGACCCAGACGCACCGTGGCAGTATGCTGTGGAGATGGAGGCAGGGAGTCCCTCGCATTCCTTGGCACAAATGGCCCATAGCATGCTCGGTTGCTTGCGTAGCGACAGCCGAATAATAACCATCAGACAGAGGGATGACTTTTGGCTGTCCACCTTGTTGGACCCTCGCTACCGTTCAAAAATGGTGGCCTTTTTCACACCTGCTGAGAGGGAGGCCAAAATAAAGTACTATAAAAACCACCTATGTAGTCATGCAGTATATAGCCCTATCGGCCACTTTCTGGCATCCAGTTCCTGTAGCCCCCATCACCACACTGTGCCACGGGCCCCTGTACCGCCTTCTCATACTGCTGCCAGATCCATCCTCTGCCATGTGCGTCTTTGTCGTCTGCTCACGCTGCTGGGTTCCAGTTTTAAACCTAGGCCTGTGTATGGCTTCCGAATACTGCTGCCTCCACCGCCACCCTGCGCCATGTGCCTCTGTCGTCTGCTCACGCTGCTGACGGCTTCCGCATTTTAACCGAGGCCTGTGTTTGGCTTCCGAATACTGCTGCATCCACCGCCACCCTGCGCCATGTGTCTCTGTCGTCTGCTCACGCTGCTGACGGCTTCCGCTTTTTAACCTAGGCCTGTGTATGGCTTCCGAATACTGCTGCCTCCACCGCCACCCTGCGCCATGTGCCACTTTCAGGGCTCCTTACACTGTTGGTGGGTTCCATTTTGTGATAGGGTGCTGTATGGCCTTCCATTGCTGCTGCCTCCACCGCCACCCTGCGCCATGTGCCTCTGTCGTCTGCTCACGCTGCTGACGGCTTCCGCTTTTTAACCAAGGCCTGTGTATGGCCTTCAATTGAAGCTGCTTCTGCTCCACCACTCTGCCATTGGACTCTTGATAGTCGTCTCCCCACGCTGCTGCTGGGGGGACTTTTTAACATAGGCCTCTGTATGGCCTTCAATTTTAGCTGCTTACGCTCCGCCACTCTGCCATGGGCCCCTGTACCGCCTCCTCATGCTGCTGCCAGGCCCGTAATCTGCCATGGGCCCCCGTACCGACTCCTCATGCTGCTGCCAGGCCCGTAATCTGTCATGGGCCCCTGTACCGCCTCCTCATGCTGCTGCCAGGTCCAGAGTGTCATGGGTCCTTGTACGGCCTCCCATTGCTGCTGTCTCCATCGCCACACTCTGCCATGTGCCACTTTCAGGTCTCCTCACACTGCTGTTGGGTTCCATTTTGTCATAGGGTGCTGTATGGCCTCCCATTGCTGCTGCCTCCACCGCCACACTGTGGCTCCACACTCTGGTTTTGGCCCCGTGACTGCCCAAATGAGTGAAGCGTGCGGTGATTCTAAGATTGACGGCACTCATCTGCATGTCATACTGACTGACAGTATTATTTCTCTTCCCCAGCAGACTCCAAGGGCATTTAAATTAAAGGTACAGTGTTCTGCACTAATATAAAGGCTCTCTGAAGCCTAGAAACACCCTTTTTATAAGTTAAATTCGGCACGAAGCGAATTTAATCGGCGAATTCGGCGAATCAGCCGAACCGAATTTTTGAATAATTCGCTCATCTCTAATTATGGCTTACAGCTCATGAAAACCCCAAATCCACAATCTCAGAAAATGAGAATATTCCATGCAATCAATAAAACAAGGATTGTACATAGAACAATATCGGACCTCTGAAAAGTAGAAGCATGCATATGTACTCAGTACTTGGTTTGGGCCCTTTTGCAGCAATTACTGCCTCAATGCGGCGTGGCATGGAAGCTATCAGCCTGTGGCACTGCTGAGGTGTTATGGAAGGGACCAGGATGCTTCAATAGCGGCCTTCAGCTCTTCTGTATTGTTCGGTCTCATGTCTCTCATCTTTCTCTTGGCAATGCCCCATAGATTCTCTATGGGGTTCAGGTCAGGCGAGTTTGCTGGCCAATCGAACACAGTAATCCCACGGTCATTGAACCAGGTTTTGGTGCTTTTGGCAGTGTGGGCGGTGCCAAGTCCTGCTGGAAAATGAAGTCAGCATCCCCATAAAGCTCGTCTGCGGAAGGAAGCATGAAGTGCTCCAAAATCTCCTGGTAGACGGCTGCGTTGACCCTGGACTTAATGAAGCACAGTGGACCAACACCAGCAGATGACATGGCTCCCCAAATCAACACAGACTGTGGAAACTTCACACTGGACTTCAAGCATCTTGCATTGTGCGCCTCTCCATTCCTCCTCCATACTCGGGGTCCTTGGGCCTCTCCATTCTTCCTCCATACTCTGGGTCCTTGGGCCTCTCCATTCTTCCTCCATACTCGGGGTCCTTGTGCCTCTCCATTCTTCCTCCATACTCGGGGTCCTTGTGCCTCTCCATTCTTCCTCCATACTCGGGGTCCTTGTGCCTCTCCATTCTTCCTCCATACTCGGAGTCCTTGAACCTCTCCATTCTTCCTCCATACTCGGGGTCCCTGGGCCTCTCCATTCTTCCTCCATACTCGGGTCC
Organism: Staurois parvus; assembly: GCA_951230385.1. NCBI lineage: Eukaryota > Metazoa > Chordata > Amphibia > Anura > Ranidae > Staurois > Staurois parvus. The sequence goes on along the minus strand of CATNWA010005534.1, from coordinate 1,792 downwards.
TTGGTTTCCAAATGAGATGCAAAAGTTGCTCTCATCAGAAAAAGAGGACTTTGGACCACTGAGCAACAGACCAGGTCTGTTTTTCTTTAGCCCAGGTAAGACACTTCTGACAATGTTTGTTGTTCAATACGACATTTGAAGCCCATGTCCAGGATCCGTCTGTGTGTGGTGGCTCTTGATGCACTGACTCCAGCCTCAGTCCACTCCTTGTGAAAGTCCCCAACACTTTTGAATGGCCTTTTCCTGACAATCCTCTCCAGGCTGCGGTCATCCCTGCTGCTTGTGCACCTTTTTCTTCCACACTTTTCCCTTCCACATAACTTTCTATTAATGTGCTTTGATACAGCACTTTGGGAACATCCAACTTCTTTTGCAATTATCTTTTGAGGCTTTCCCTCCTTATGGAGGGTGTCAATGATGGTGTCAGGTCAGCAGTCTTTCCCATGATTGTGATTCCTACTGAACCAGACTGAGAGACCATTTAAAGGCTCAGGAACCCTATGCAGGTGTTATGGCTTAATTAGCTGATTAGAGTGGGACACTTTGAGCCGAGATTATTCCACCTTTTCACAATATTCTCATTTTCTGAGATTGTAGATTTGGGGTTTTCATGAGCTGTAAGCCATAATCATCACAATGATGACAAATCACGGCTTGAACTATCTTGCTTTGCATATAATGAGTCTATCTCATATATTAGTTTTCACCTTTTAAGTTGCATTACTGAAATAAATGAATTTTTGCACGATATTCTAATTTTTTGAGTCTCACCTGTATATAAATAATATATATATATATATATATATATATATATATTTATATATTTATTGAAAATATATATATATATATATATATACACAGTATGTATAAATATGTATATTTATATATTTATTTATTGAAATATATTGAATATGGCCAAAATTGTAGCATTTTAAATATATGTCATAATATTTGGGAAGAATATTTTTTTAAAAATATTTCAAATATATTTTTCTTCCATATGGGGTATAACACATAGTTACATAGTAGACTAACTATGTAACTATGTGTTATGCCCACTTGGAAGAAAAATATATTTGAAATATATTTTAAAAATATTCTTCACAAATATATTGATATATATTTGAAAAAAAAGACAAAAGTCCATCCAGTTCAACTATTAAAAGAAACAAAAAAAAAACATGTTTATCTATTTATTTATTTTTTAAAAAATCAACCTTCACAACTCCTTTGAGGAGGGCGGGGTGCTAAAAAATTTCAGCTCAGCCACCCCTGTTTTTAATGCCCCACAACCGCAGGTCTAAACACGGCCCGAGTAAATCATTCCCTATAAATGCAGTTCTTTATCCAAGCATACTGATGGAAGAAACGGAAGGAGATCCAAACATGGTGCGGGACAATTCCCATTACTAATCATTTCTTTTCTAGGAAGTAAAACCCCCCATAGTGATCATTTAGCATCCCATGCAGATTGTACTTTATTGATGTTTAATGAATGGGTTGCTAATTAGCAATGCGAAGTTGAACAATAATCACTGCAGGAATACTACTTGGGTTGCCATCCTTGGATCCATACGGCTGAAGGGGTCTAGTTGTTCAGTGTACAAGATGGGGGTTGATTTACTAATTACTATTTACAAATAAGCTCTTCACTTTGCAAGGGAATTTTCACTATGGAAGGGAATTTTTCCTTAGCCTAGTGAATGTGGTGAAAATTCACTTTGCAATGAATACCACAAGGGGCACTTCCTGGGCAAACGGATTCAAATATTGAGGGGCTGGTAGGTTACCA
>CATNWA010005533.1:0-21757 GCA_951230385.1 Staurois parvus | reverse complement strand
ATTATAAACATTTTGCCCCCTACTTTGGGCCCCCTCTTTGATGTCCTTATTCAATGATGTTTTGCAGGGCGGTTGATACTCTTGGCTAACCTGTCTCTATTACCTAAACCCCTGAAAGACCATCATTTACCTCAAAACTATAGACCAATCTCAGTGATGAACAATGATCTGAAAATATTTAGCCACATTCTGGCAGATCGGTTGGCCCCATTATCTCCTCTTTGGTCTCACCGGACCAATCGGGATTTATCCCAGGCAGACTTATCACGGACAATATTCCTCTCACATTAAATGTTATTCAGGATGCCAATTTGCATTCAAAAGAAGTTTTGTTATTGATAGTGTCCTCTGGCCCAGGGGCGGACTGACCATTCGAGCACTCGGGCATTGCCCGAGTGCCCAGGGTCAGTAGGGGGCCCCATGAAATGCCCCTAGTACCTTTTTTATAGGCTTTTTTGGGTGTGCTTTGAGTGTGTGGGGCAAGACATGGGAACCATGATCCTCTATTGCCCGGGGGCCCCATGAGTTGTCAGTCCGCTCCTGCTCTGGCCATACTTGTTTTCATTACTGCAGAAGATGGGCTTTAGTGATGAATTTCTGTCTGGTGTACATGCTTTGTATGACTCCCCCCAAAACAAGAATAAGACTTCCAGGCTGCAATTCTGTATTTTGTACACTAGGCGGAGGTACCCGTCAGGGTTGTCCTCTTTCACCCTTATTATTGGCGCTTGTTTTGGAACCCTTGGCAATTGCAATAATCACACTCAGACATTTCTGGTTCCCCATTATTGGTTCACATTTCACAATTTGTATGTATGCAGATGATGTTATGCTTTTCCTTACTAAACTGTTGGTGTCATTGCCTGACTTCTGCTCATTATTGAATGACTTTGTAACAGTATCAGGTCTTACTGTAAATTTTACTAAATCAGTAGTTCTGCCTATTAATGTTCCTGATTCCCTGGGTGCATCTCTCCGCAATTCTTTTCCATTTCGTTGGGCCACACAGATCAGATTTCATACCTAGGTATAAACCTCACCCCCAGATACTCAAAATTATTTGCTGCTAATTGGCCACCATGTGTGTCACGCCTCTCACCTCTATTGAAGATCTGGCATGGATCCCCTATCTCATTCTTGGGCAGAGTCACGGCAGTAACAATGAATGTCTTCCCTAAATTACTTTATTTAGATCACTCCCAATCCCTGTCTCAAAAACGTTCTTAGATCACTTTCACAGGATTATTAATCATTTTATTTGGCGTAACAAACGCCCTCGTTTTACTTCATCGGTCCTCTACCGGGCACAATGGGCGGGAGGCCTAGGTCTCCCCAATTTCTGGCTTTACTACCTGTCAGCCCGTTTCGCACAGCTATCACAATGGGTGACTATTACTTCCCAGGTCCCATGGATCAGATTTGAATCTCAGTCTACACATCCATTCTATTTACCAGGTGTATCATGGTCCAAAATTTCCATCCCCCCCCCCCCTCGTTATTGCTCTATAACTCCATTGTTGCCCAATCATTGATGTTTTGGTCCCGTTATAAACTTAAATTGAATCTTGTCTCCTCTGTCTCACCAGGTTCATCATTTTTTGGTGACTCAAATTTTATTACAGCATTCTCATCTTCACAGGTATTCTGTTGGTGGTATGATAGGTTGTAACAGACATGTAAAATTTATTGTAACGGACATGCAAGATTTGAATGGAAATATGGAATCATAGCCATGACAGGTTGAGTAGATTAGATTATGTCACGCCCTTTCATTACAAAGGTGTGTGCAGGAACAGTCTGGAAATTAAGGATGTGTATTGAGCCCCTGGGCAGTAGGGAAATGAATAGATGGTACAAACAAGGGGTCATCAATTGATCTGGGATACAGACGTGTATGTTGTTGTGGTTTATGTAAGGATTTATTCTACTTATGAAGGGCGGTGTCCCTTTCCCTTAAATAAAATATTACAGTGCCTCCAGCCGTCAAATACGGCAAATATTTAGTGAACCAATAATTTGATCACCACTTATTATTATACCTTGAATCCTTTTAGCCAGTATGATTTCGTACCATACACACAAAATTTGCCTTATAATAGATAAATATAAAAATGTATTTATGTACAAAAATTATATATATATATTAACACAAAACGCAAAAGACTGGTGATGAATGGATACTGGTACACACGGTCAAAGATATATTATACCAATATCATACACGATATAATGTTTCTAAATAATGAACAAATAATATAACAATTTTTCTAGATGATAATGATTATTTAAAATTAAATTTAGTAATAACTAATAATTTAGAGTATCTCAGAGGTTATTTTCTCACAAAACGTGGCCATAGGATTGGGAGAAGATATTCCCTGATAAATTATACTCTAATTACTAATATTTAATAATTTATGAAAATATGAAAAATTTGTAATATGACATCAACAATATCTAACAGTAATACAGGATCTCTCTATATATATGTGAACACCCAATGCAGTTGTTATCACTCTAAGGTAATTCTTATTACTCTACACAACAGAGAAAATATGCAATATAAAATTAGATGGACAGTCTCACCACACCCAGAATTTGGACTATGACACCTTCCGGTGGATCCAGCTGGCAATGGAACGCCTTCAGAATGATGGCCACAGGGACAAGTGATAGATATGTAGTATAGTAGAGATTCAGAGGTTTAGAATTTTAGGAGAAAGTTTTTTAAAAAGTTTGAAGGGATGGAAGAGGGGTTATTTAGCAGAGATGTCTCTTCAGATGTCTTCAGATGTCTTCAGCTTTTCTTTTTCAATCAGTCTTTTAGTCAGGTTCTTTTTTTTCAATCAGTTTTTCTTAGTGAGGTTTTTTTTTTTCCCGGTCTCTCCTTAAATGAGGTGCATGGCTTTTTATACCATCTAAACTATTGTTCTAAGAGACCCTCCCAACAGGCTTTTGATTGGCCGGTCGAGAAGTGTATGTACCTAAGCTATCTCTCACCTGTCCACTAGGTGGCAGTCAGGTACCATAGAACAATTTGAGTATTTATGATGACTCACACCTCGGGAGAACCCAAGGTGATTTCAGGTATTAAATATACGTCTTATCCAGATATATATAGTTGATCATACCTATAATGTTCTAAATAGGAACCATGGAATATATGTGTATATTCAGTTATTCATCTCCCTGAAATACAAACGTGTGTGAAAGCACTTGTTTTCTGATATAACATACAACTGATGCTAATTCACAATATATCTTTCTTTTCATCATTTCATACTCAATTTAGTGGTATACCACCCTCAACTCTGCTGAATATATTTTGGTGTGAAACATACTCTTTATAACATCCCATTGATAATATGCTTTTTGGAAATATCTCTGTGGGTAGATATATCCAGTTCTTAGCCTGATATGTCCTAAATTTAACCTTTTTGTTTTAGAACCAGAATTCTCATGAGTAGGAAAGACCCTCTGTTTACCTGTCCATTGTGTAGGAGTTGGGGTAAACAACCAGTTATACTTGTAACCTTAGTGGATAATAGTATATTGTGACGGTTCGAGAAGTTTGCTTGTTCATCACACTCTCCAAGGTTTTGGGTAAACCTTTAGCCAGTTAGGTTTCCGTCTCATCATTGTCTTGTTGTGACTCAATGTTTGAAGGTCTAAGTCCTATTTGACTGTCTGTTTAACTTTTGTAGATGTATTCAACTCAACCCCAATATAAAAACAGTATTTGTTGACATATCCCATTTTTGCTAGTCTCATAGTATACACTTGAAACACCTCAGAATCCTAGTCTTAGACCACCTATGGATAGTCAAACAGTCTATTGTCTCTGGGAAAAGATCCCTTCACCCATTATTTGCATGTCTTAACTGGAGGGTCCTGTGAATTTCCAACCAAGACACGTTAACCCTTAACAGATGGCTAGGCTGGTTTGCTGTCAGAAATAAAGTTATGTTTTGATAAATAATTTCAAAAGTCACTACAATGTATACACAATTACTCAATAGGCCCTTACAGACTCAATCATCATTTAGCATCAATTAGCATAAATAGTCTAAAGCCAGGTTCCTGGAGGTGACACCTTTTGTGTGTCAATCAGGTTATCACTTTCTGGGAAAACAGGTTTGGAGTGAAGGACAGCAGACAGACTGTCTGCCTTATGTGGAAAGCTCTTTAAGTACATCATACATAGAGGGATGTTTCATCTCTCATAAAAGCTAAAATATTAGTTGCAGAGAGGTGAACATACTCCCTTCTTGTAGGCCATTCTGTACGCTGCATTTGCATATGAAAATCATATTTGTGGCTTGGGGAGAAAGCCAGGAAAATGCATGGAATGATTAGATGACGCGGGGGTGCGACAGTCTGATGGTGTTTGGTACTGTTGCGATCGGGCTGACGCGCTGGTGTCAGAAATCCAATCCCCGACTTGGTGTTCATGGCAGTCTTGGCCCAATTGAACTTGGGCAGGTCCTTACACAGTACCTCTTGTGGGCAGGTCAGGACCACCTCCCCCAGGGTCAATTGGCCGAAGACTAATGTCCCGCCCCATGTCCTAATCCCAATAAATTGGTTACACGGACATTTTGGACATTTGTGATCCGTACGGAGCTGGTTCGATCGACCAATGGATTGCTAAGTTTCTGGCTTGCTCCAGCCGCAGGGTAAAGTGTTATTTTGTCTTTTTATTCCCTTTTTATTTTATAGTAATTAGTCATTTGTGTGTCTTCTTATATCTTTTGTATTTTCTGTAACTTGTTATATTTTGTACATATTTTATGCACTGCCCACTTTGGGAAATTAAATCTTAAAATTAATTAGTGAACTTCTGTGTATTTAAGCACGTGCTCATATCTTCTGAGAGACTAGATCGGAGAGACTAGATTGTATTGTATTTTAGTGCCTTTAAAACGCTCGGTTAAGCTCATTGCCAATCTGTATGCAACTTCAGTGTGAGTGGGCAGATTGCACGCAGATTGCAAAGGTAACAGATCGGCCAGACGGAGATCTGTGTGTGTGTGGTGTCTCAACAGACCGTCTGCGGATAAACTGTTGGGTGGTGGCAGGCTACCTTCGTGGTGCGTCTGGTGTGGGGGTGTGTGGACAGTGGAAGGCTTATCAACACCGGGGTTCAAGCTAGGATAGCTGAAGGGACCTTAGAAGGGTGTGTGATTACTAAGCTGGTCCTCAACTCTAATCAGGGCACCAGGTTGTATGTAAGATCGTATCTGCCAGTGTGTGGTCGACCAGCTGGATTGGAGTCTCCATCTGGTGGTGGCCAGAGGTAGTGCGGGCTGTGAAAAGGTATCACGGCTGATCTTATATACGGTTTTAGATATTTAAGTGTAAATCCCCTTTATTATCCCCTCTTTACCACCCTGTCGCGGCCGCATGCACGCGTCTCGGTTAGCTAGTTGCTGTGGGCGCGGCGTGTGGGGGGACACGTGACAGGGTGATCATTGACAAATCCTTGACATAGGTCCTTTATTAGGTTATCTGACTTTCAGAGAGGAGGATCTTGTATCACTTTTGAGATGCTACGCATACTTTTTGATATTCCGCTTTGTGAATATTATCATTATATCGACAGATTAGACATTTTTTTTTAATTCACATTTTGGTCTTACGCCTTCATCTCCGATTTCATTTTTTGAACGTATTAGCCGTGACTCTCCTAGGGGCAGGGGTCTTATTTCAGATTTGTATCGCCAATTTTTGGTTACTTTCTTTCCCTCACCCCCCCTCTTTATAGACAGAAATGGGAGGCTGATAGTGATGTCACTTTTTCTGATGAGGATTGGGATTCCATGGTGGATAATGTGTGTAAGAGCTCTAGATCTTTCTGTCCGTGAGACGGCCCTCAAAGTAATAACCAGATGGTATCATACCCCATCTAGACTACACGCCATGTATCCAGGGACGTCCCACCTTTGTTTCCGGGGCTGTGGCTTTGCTGGTACTCTAGTGCATATATTTTGGGCCTGCCCAAGCCTCTCATTGGTGTGGCACAAAATTTCTGAAGTTGCCTCTGCAGTGGCAGGTGCTCCGGTGCATCTGTCTATGCAGTCCTGCCTACTGGGAGCCCCTATCTCGGGAGTTCAGACTGAGGTTATGAGGCTAATCCATAGCATTTGTATATCCACCCTATGGGCTATTGCCCTACATTGGAAATCCCTCACAGTACCATTGACCACAGTTCTGCAGAGTTGATGCGGTGATGCTCATGGAGAGAATTCATTATACTCTATTGGATAAGATGCATTTATTTGACAGAAAATGGGAACTTTGGAGAACTCACAGGCATTTACTAGATCAATAAGGACCATTTATGCTTTGATTGATTGAGTTACTTTGTTGGTTGTATCTCAACTCTTCCTACCCACAGGTTTATATGGCTTCTGCCGCAACTAAACACACAGGTGTACTCAAAGCGCTCCACTGCTCTACTCCCTTTACACCCAAGGCAGGGATCTGGGACCCAGAGGGCCATTATATTTTCTAGTGGGTCACCTCCTTGACTCAGAGGTCACTATAGCTTCATACTATGCCCCAATTGCAGCCTAACTCCCATTTTTGCTACAAGTAATAGATTCCCATAAATTAGGTACACTTTTACTATGTGGCAATTCCAGCCAGCTAGTTTATCCCTTTTTAGACAAATCCCCCATAACCTCTTATCCATCCACATCCTCCTTCCAGCAACAACTCCAACAACGCTCTCTCTCATAGACACATGGCAAGAAGCTAACCCAGCTAGAAGACACTATACATACTACTCATATCCACATAAAACTTTCTCCCACATTGACCATATATTTCTGACTAGAGGTATGTCCCCAGCCCTCCTATCCTGAACCATCATACCTCACCCCTGGACTGGTCACAAAGCTGTCCTCTTGACCCTCTCCTCCTTAGTACCCCAACAAACTAGCACTACATGGAGTCTAAATGGCCCCCCCATCCCACAGACTGGACATTGAACTAGCCATCAAAGAATACCTGACACATAACACAACTGATGACATCTCTCTCCTGACCTTTTGGGAAGCCCATAAGTCTGTAATTAGAGGAGCCTGTATCAGCCAAGCCTCACATCTCAAGAAAGGACAGCGAGCAATCCATCACCGCTTAGAAACCTCATTTCATCAGGCCAACAAAGCCTTCCAATCAGACCCCTCACCTTCTCATAGATTGTCCTGGACAAGACCAGGCTAGAAATAGATGTTTTCTTGACAGAATCAGATGAAAAAGTTCTACGCCAATCCAGGCATGAACATTATATGAACGCAAACAAACCTGACACTTTTCTAGCCCTGGGACTGCGAACCTCAGACCACACACAGACTTGTCCATTTAAAGATTACAAAAACTTCACACACCAGCCATCCTAATAAAATATTACAGGTCTTCCACAAACATCTAGCAGAATTATACTCTGAGACCGGCTCCTATGATGAATCGCAGGCCACTGAACTTTTCTCAAGCCTATCTCTACCAACACTCTCAGCTTCTCAATGTTCTTCCCTGGAAACACCTATTACAGAACTTGAGGTCCCGAACTCCATCAAGTCCCTAAAGTCTAATAAGCGGCCTGGCCCAGACAGCTTACAGCCCTATATTCCAAATATTTACTAACCTCCTTCCACCTTTATTGGTTAATGCATTTAATGCCTTACTCAAAGGTTATTCTTTCTGCTCAGACTCCCTAACAGCAGTCATTTCTATGCTACCTGAACCCCAATCAGATCACACCACATGGCTTCATTACACACCAATCTCCCTTCTTAACTTGGATGTTAAAATCCTAGAAAAATCCTATCTGCATGGCTGAACTCTCATAGGCACCTTGATACACAAGGATCAGATGGGTTTTAACCCCCCTCTGCCAAGCCGAGACCACAGAGTGATTTTGCTAGAACATGCAGCTTGCATACGCCGCATACCCGGCTGTTTCCTTTCCTTAGACATAAAAAAAGCCTTTGACTCCAATGGATATCACCCCTTTACACCTCCCCAAGGGCTTACTTGAGGTACGTGGGTTACAAGTCAGACTTTTTTTCCATACAAAGGGGAATGAGGCAAGGCTGCCCCTCCCCCCCCCCCTCCTTTTCTAGCGAATGAACCTTTAGCACAGCTGATAAGAACTAACACAAATATTAAAGGATTAGAACTTGGCGGTCATCATCATAAGTTATGCTTTTTCTCTGATGACAATCTCCTCTTCATGTCTTCTCCTTTGATCTCAGCACCCAACCTTCTCCAATGCCTGGACCAATTTGCAGCGATTTCGGACCTGGTTGTGAATCCCAAAAAGTCTACAGCTCTTAATATCTCTCTACCCTCCTTAACTGTGTCACAACTACAACGTCCTCCACCCTTCTCTTGGTCCAGTCAATATATTCCTGATTTAGGACCCAAGCTGATGGCAGACCTCAATATTCTATATTCTGCTAACTACCCTCCTATGTTAACACACCTTACCAATCTTATGACCTCCTGGTCCAAACTACCCCTCTCATGGATGGGTTGTATCACGGTTGTAAAAAATGACAATTCTGTCCAAAATATTATACCTTTATTGGGTCCTACCCATATATATACCTTTTTGTTTCCTCTGCATATTTGTGTCACGCCACCACTTATGTATGGGGCACTATTAAACTGCATCTGCCCAGGTCCATCCATACCTCACCGAAACTTAGAGTGGTCTGGGGCTTCTGAACTTTGCAAATATTTCCAAGCTGCACATCTTGCTCAACTCCCTAAATATCATGCAGTAAAAATGTGACCCCCCCCCCCCCCATGGGTCGCTATAGAGTCAGTAGATTGTGACCCTTATCAGTTCCAATTTACTATGGCTACACTCCAGAGACCATCGCTCACTGCAAGACCTAATTACTCAACACTACCTAGTTTTAAGAAGCTGATGCAGAGCTCCCGAGGTATTCAGCGCTGGGTAGCTGACGGAAGGAGCCCGAGAGATGTGGCCGGGACCTTTTGTGGCCAGGCTTGGCAGAGACCCAAGGCTCATCAAAAATCAACCACCTCCTTAATACTATAATTACCCTCTAACACAATCAACACCTTCCCTGAAAGTGTACCAAATTATATAAGTGACAGTGTTATTAACAAATGCTCCAAAAAATCATACTACAATCACATTAATCCCCAAATTTTTCAATTATATAAATCCACTACCAATATATAGTCCACTACAATTCTTTTGCAAATACGCTAAAATATCCCATCAATTCTTCCAACGATATTCATAAACAGTCCACCTCAAAGAAAAGAGAACTCATATAGTGCATTATCCTTTATAAAGTTATATATATAAAAAAAACTTTATCTATACTTCCTACAGTGAAGATAGGTGAAAAATGGTGAAAGAAAAAAAAAAAATGTGAACCAAACGTGATCAGTGAAAACACATCAGTGTATATAACACTATTTTAGTGCCACATCACAAAAACTCCAATTAAAAAAAGTGTACACTTCTAAATGCAGTAAGGATCCCCTTACCAACTTTCCCAATATAATAGGCTTTATAGTAATCCAGAAACTCCACAGGCTGAACCGCTTAGGAACCTCTGCTGTATCCTGCAGCTACCACACTCTCTGGATTCCTCAGACACTCTGCTCACAGTGTCTCCAAAAAAACATACAGGGACATAGTGTGATACCGCCAATAAAATTAACAACATGCACTTTATTTGAAACTGCTCACATTGCCAAAGCTTTTAAAATCGCATTAGACCCCTTATGACTAAGTCGATGACGAAACGCGTCAAGGTGGAGTGACGTCGAGACGTTTTCCCGGAAACCGGAAGTTACCTGGTGGCCATTTTGGATAAGGGAGAGATCGAGCAGGTGTACCTGGACGTGTTTCCCTGGATGACCGTGAGATTCCTATACTTCCTGTACTCCCTCTAATGCGATTTTAAAAGCTTTGGCAATGTGAGCAGTTTCAAATAAAGTGCATGTTGTTAATTTTATTGGCGGTATCACACTATGTCCTGTATGTTTTTTTGGAGACACTGTGAGCAGAGTGTCTGAGGAATCCAGAGAGTGTGGTAGCTGCAGGATACAGCAGAGGTTCCTAAGCGGTTCAGCCTGTGGAGTTTCTGGATTTACTATATAGCCTATTGTAACGGGGTTAGCTGGGCAGCGGGTGTGTGTGACCCCCTGGATGGGTGCACAACACACAAAAAAGATAGGCACAACACAACAATAGTGGAGGTGAAAACAAACAGGTGCAATTTATTTACAATATTTACAGAAAAATTGGTAAACCAAAAAGAAACATCAAAATAAATCCTGGCCAACTTAGCTACTTACTGCAACAACAGCGTTCCCTAACTACCCACTAGGTACAGCCTGCTGCTATACCTAGTTGCTAGTACTTGGAGGCTAGCCACACAGGCTTTGGTCTCTCTGCACACAGATAACAGGTCAGCTCCCCAGACAGTTCAGGCACAGATCTGGTTCCAGGGTGGAGCAACTCCCAAAGCACTCTGGGAAGCTTTATACAGGTGTTAATGAGCCCACTACCTTCAGCTGGGCTCATTACCTCAGTGCTGAAGGACTCAGCACTTCCCTCTAGTGGTACAAATCCCCATAAAGCCTGAACCTCGGACAAATATATCGTCCATCCAGGTTGCAACCAGGTGATTTCACCTGCCTACTGTCACATACCCCCCCCTCTTGTTTCAACCTTGGGTTTGTAACACCAGTAGCCAGGCAGGCATGTACCCGGGATAAAGCATCCACATTTCCCATCTGAACACCAGGGCGATGCTTCACCGTGAAGGTAAATTCCTGTAGGGCCAGAAACCACCTATTTACCCTTCTATTGGTCTCCTTATTTTGAACCATCCATTTCAAAGGGAGCGTGATCCGTGACTAGGTCAAAATGTCTGCCTAGCAGATAGTACCGAAGGGAATCTAGGGCCCACTTTACCGCTAAACACTCCTTCTCAATCGTGGCGTAATTTTCCTCGTGAGACTTTAGCTTTCGGCTGAGATAGATTACTGGGTGCTCCTCCCCCTGCCAAACTTGGGACAGCACTGCTCCTAAGCCAACATTGGATGCATCCGTCTGGACCACAAAGTCTTTTGAGAAGTCTGGTGAGTATAGGACTGGCTGGCTACATAAGGCCCTTTTTAAAGACAGGAAGGCTGCTTCAGCATCAGGGGACCACTTAACCACGACTGACTCCTTCCCTTTTGTCAGGTTGGTTGGGGCACTGCCATAGAAGCAAAATGGGGAATGAATCGCCGATAGTAGCCAGCAATTCCTAGAAAAGCCCGTACCTGCTTCTTATTATTTGGGCGTGGCCAATTCTGTATTGCTTCCACTTTGTTTATCTGAGGTCTTATTACCCCTCTCCCAATAGTGTACCCAAGGTACCTGGCCCCTCCTGTCCGATCGTACACTTCTTTGGGTTGGCCGTAAACCCAGCTTTCCGTATTGAGTCTAGTACAGCCTGAACTTTTGGCAAATGTGAGGCCCAATCTGCGCTATGGACAATCACATCGTCCAGGTAAGCTGCAGCATACTTCTGATGGGGACGAAGAATCTGATCCATTTTTTGCTGAAAGGTGGCCGGTGCATTCTGTAACCCGAACGGCATTCTTTTATACTGGAATGACCCTTCTGGGGTTACAAATGCAATCTTCTCCTTTGCTGACTTAGCTAGGGGTATCTGCCAATAACCTTTTGTCAAGTCTAGCGTTGTCATGTACCGGGCTGCTCCCAGTCGGTCGATTAGTTTATCTATCCTTGGCATGGGGTAGGTGTCAAATTTTGTAACTTTATTCAACTGTCGAAAGTCGTTACAAAAACGCCAGCTCCCATCTGGTTTGGGCACCAACACTATGGGGCTGGACCAGTCACTTTGGGACTCCTCTATCACCCCCAAATCTAGCATTCTCTGTACTTCCCCACGTATTACCTCCCGTCGAGCCTCTGGGATTCTGTAGGGTTTCAGTTTAACCCTTTCCCCCGGTGGGGTGATAATGTCATGCTCTACCCCCCGAGGTTTGTCCCGGCAGCTCAGAAAAAACATCTGTGTTGCGGAGCACAAACTCTTTAGCCTCCTGTTTTTGAATTGTAGACAGCGTGACTGCTATTCCAACCTCCGGAACCAAGCAGTTAGGTGGCGCTGGTGACAAAACCTCAGCAACTAGGGATTCCCTGTCCCTCCAGGCCTTTAACAGATTAATGTGGTAGATCTGCTCTGGTTTCCGCCTTCCTGGTTGTCTGACCCTGTAATTCACCTCACCCACTCTCTCAATCACCTCGTATGGGCCATGCCATTTGGCCAGGAATTTGCTTTCAACCGTAGGGATTAGCACTAGCACTCTATCTCCTTCAGCAAACGACCTGGTCTGGGCCCCCCGATTGTACACCCTCTGCTGCGCTAACTGTGCTTGGGACAAATGTTCCTTTACGATAGGCATGACCTGGGCAATTCTATCTTGCATTTGGGCGACGTGCTCAATCACACTCCGGTGGGGAGAACTCTCACTTTCCCAAGTTTCCTTGGCGATATCTAACAGCCCCTTGGGTGTCTCCCATAGAGCAACTCAAATGGTGAAAACCCTGTGGAGGACTGGGTACCTCCCGGATGGCAAACATTAAATAGGGTACTAAATAATCCCAACCCTTTCCATCCTTATCTACCACCTTCCTTAGCATTTGTTTCAGGGTTTTGTTGAACCTTTCCACCAACCCGTCAGTTTGGGGATGATACACAGAGGTGCGCAACTGTTTTACCTTGAACAGTTTGCACAGCTCTTTCATCACCCGGGACATAAAGGGGGTTCCCTGATCCGTCAGCAGTTCCTTTGAAATACCCACTCGGCTGAAAACGAGGAATAGCTCCTTAGCTATTGTCTTGGCAGAGGTATTTCGGAGTGGAATTGCTTCTGGATAGCGGGTGGCATAGTCGAGTATGACCAACATGTACTGATGCCCCCTAGCGGATTTCACCAGCGGACCTACCAAATCCATGGCAATCCTTCAAAGGGACCTCAATGATGGGAAGAGGTACCAGTGGACTACGGAAATGGGGCATAGGGGCCGACTTCTGACACACAGGGCAAGAGGAACAGTACTTTTCTACCTCCTTAATGACCCCAGGCCAATAGAACCTCTGCAGTACTCTTTCCCGTGTTTTCTCCGCCCCCAAATGACCCCCAAGGATGTGTCCATGGGCCAACTCCAACACCAACTTCCTGTAAGGTCTGGGCACCACCAGTTGCTCAATGGTTTCTTCTGCCCCCTGAGCAACTCGATAGAGTAGGTCCCTTTCCACAAGGAAGTATGGATAAGCAGCAGTTTTCTCAGGACTCACTAGTTGGCCATCTACTTTTACTACATTTTCCCGGGCTTTTTATCAGCGTGGGGTCTTTCAGCTGTTCGGTGGCAAAATTTTCCCTGTGCACCTCTAAGTCCGAGAACTCCACAACCGGCAGATTTTCATCTGAGGAGGCGGGCTCCTCCCCAGTTCCTTGGGTCTCCCCAGCTAGTACCGACAAGGGGAACTTGGGAGAGACCTCACCACACTCAGACGTTTTCTGGGATTCACCTTCCGGGTCTGCAGGGGAGACAGTGGGGGGGTCAGAACAATCCCAGAGTTCCCAGAATTTGGGAAAATCCCTCCCCACAATGGCATCATGTGGTAAGTGAGGTACTAATCCTACCTGATGAGACAGGTTACCTTTGAGGGTCTCAAAAAACACAGTAGCCACGGGATACTCCCTAGTGTCCCCATGCACACAAATCACCGCCACCTTTTTATGCCAGAGACCTTTGTAGTGACCATCTCCTCTCTTATCAAGGTTACCAGGCTACCTGAATCCAGTAACCCCACAATATTATTTCCATTAACAGTCATTTTGCACAAATGTTTCTCAGTGCCCGGGCTGGCCGTGCATACCACTGTCGCAAACAGCGACTGACGTCTATTGCTAAGAAAGTCACACTGCATAGGCTCATCCACCACTGGGCAATTAGCTGCAATATGTCCCTCTTGCCGGCAGCGGTAACAAATAAATTTTTTCGCCGCTTCTTGCGGCCTTGGCCTTCCTGGCCGCTCTTGCCAGACATTGGGTAATACTCCCACCCTCTCACTCTCTCCACCCTCACCCCTTGTAGTCATCTTACCAGCCGCTGGGGATGGTCTGGTCTTAGGGTGGAAAGTCCTTGAGTCTCTGGAAGAGGAGGTCAGGTTCTCAGTAGCCAAGTATCTCTCCACTAGATCCACCAGCTTGTCTGCGGTCTCTGGGTCTCCATGGCTGATCCACTTTTGAATAGCATTAGGCAGAGACCTTAGGAACCGATCCATGACGACCCGTTCCACAATTTTTGGGGCGGTCAAAGTCTCTGGCTGCAGCCACTTCCTGCTCAGGTGAATGAGATCATACATCTGTGACCTGGGAGGTTTCCCAAGCCGAAAAGTCCAATTATGTACCCGCTGAGCACAGACAGCGAGGGTAACACCCAATCGGGCCAAAATTTCCGCTTTTAGCACATTGTAGTTTTTGGCCTGGTCCGGCTCCAGGTCATAGTAAGCTTTTTGCGACTCTCCAGTTAATAATGGGGCCATTAATCCAGCCCACTGTTCTTTAGGCCACTTTTCCCTTTCAGCAGTCCGTTCAAATGTAGTTAGAAACACCTCAGGATCATCATCTCCAGTCATTTTTGGCAATAAACGGCCCACACAAAATGATGGTGTATTACCAGAATCAGTACTAGCCTCAGTCTGTTGCCTCTGCTGGAGCTGCTTCATGACGGCCTCCAGGGCTTTCTGCTGGGCTGCAATGCTCTGCTGGAGACTTGCATTAGTCAGTTGCTGATTGGCATTTGCCTGCTGTTGATTGGCATTTGCCTGCTGTTGATTGGCATTTGCCAGAGCCAACTGTCTTATCTCCTCCATGCTGGCCTTTATTTACCACAACTGCCCGCGGTCCTCCACCATATGTAACGGGGTTAGCTCGGCAGCGGGTGTGTGTGACCCCCTGGATGGGTGCACAACACAAAAAAGATAGGCACAGCACAACAATAGTGGAGGTGAAAACAAACAGGTGCAATTTATTTACAATATTTACAGAAAAATTGGTAAACCAAAAAGAAACATCAAAATAAATCCTGGCCAACTTGGCTACTTACTGCAACAACAGCGTTCCCTAGCTACCCACTAGGTACAGCCTGCTGCTATACCTAGTTGCTAGTACTTGGAGGCTAGCCACACAGGCTTTGGTCTCTCTGCACACAGATAACAGGTCAGCTCCCCAGACAGTTCAGGCACAGATCTGGTTCCAGGGTGGAGCAACTCCCAAAGCACTCTGGGAAGCTTTATACAGGT
The DNA here is from genome assembly GCA_951230385.1 of Staurois parvus. NCBI lineage: Eukaryota > Metazoa > Chordata > Amphibia > Anura > Ranidae > Staurois > Staurois parvus. Next base: position 6,374 of record CATNWA010005533.1, on the reverse strand, counting down.
GTTAATGAGCCCACTATCTTCAGCTGGGCTCATTACCTCAGTGCTGAAGGACTCAGCACTTCCCTCTAGTGGTACAAATCCCCATAAAGCCTGAACCTCAGACAAATATATCGTCCATCCAGGACGCAACCAGGTGATTTCACCTGCCTACTGTCACACTATTATATTGGGAAAGTTGGTAAGGGGATCCTTACTGCATTTAGAAGTGTACACTTTTTTTAATTGGAGTTTTTGTGATGTGGCACTAAAATAGTGTTATATACACTGATGTTTTTTCACTGATCACGTTTGGTTCACATTTTTTTTTTTTTTTTCTTTCACCATTTTTCACCTATCTTCACTGTAGGAAGTATAGATAAAGTTTTTTTATATATATAACTTTATAAAGGATGTTTTAGTGTATTTGCAAGAGACCCAAGGCTGCCTAGGACCCCCCCTTCTCCCAGAGCTGGGGAAGACTTTACTTGCTACAGAGACTCTCCCTTGGCTCTCTGTCTGGACTTTAAGTGTGTTGGTCCTTCCGTGTCATCCTGGACTGGTGTATTCACCCTCCCTGCGAACTCCCCTATTCAGTGACTGCTGTCTGTTTGTCTCAATAAAGCTTTGTGCGTTTGCCATCTACTCTGTGTATTCTGTCCTGCCTACGCTCCGTCACACTACCCATCTATCTGGGACAACCTAAAGTTCTGATACACCTTACAGTCACCCCATAACCCACTCATGGCACACCTCCTCAATCCAGGCTTTTATCCGGCATGGATGCCTCCATCTTCTTTTCATGCTTGTCCTAGAGCTAGTCTAGTTCACACTTACAATTTCACAGCACCAGACTCCTTTATACCCTTCCAAACCCAATGTGACTCCCACAAAATATCTAGACCTGAACTTTTTAGATATCTTCAGATCAATCACTTTTGTTCCTCCCACTTACACACCAACCCCCTCCCTCCTAGACATGACAAGGTTTGAACACTGTAACGGGTTCGCTCAGCAGTGGGTGTGTGTGACCCCCTGGATGGGTGCACAACACAAAACACAGGCACAGCACAACAGTGGAGGTGAAAAAAACAAAAAGGTGCAGTTTATTTACAATATTTACAGAAAAACGTAAAAAAAATAAGAAACATCAAATCCCTGGCCAACTTGGATACTTACTGTACAACATAGCTTCCCTAGCTACCCACCAGGTATAGCCTGATGCTATACCTAGCCCCTGTTAGTTGGAGGATTAGCCACACAGGCTTTTGTCTCACTGCACACAGATAGGATGTTGTCCCCAGTCAGTTCAGGCACAGATCTGGTTCCAGGTTGGAGCAACTCCCTAAGCAGGCTGGGAAGTTTTTATAAAGGCCTTAATGAGCCCACTATCTTCAGCTGGGCTCATTACCTCAGTGCTGAAGGACTCAGCACTTCCCCCCTAGTGGAACCAATCCCCATATAGTCTAAAACCTTGGACAGATGTATCGTCCATCCAGGACGCAACCAGGTGATTTCACCTGCCTACTGTCACATAACATATGTAAATGTGACCCCCATGTCAGAGGTTTGATTTCCACCTTTATATACACAGCTACCAGCTCCACCACCTTACACTTCATACCATATACAGTTGTGTTCAAAATAATAGCAGTGTGTTGGAAAAAGTGACTAAAGCTGAAAATCTTCTTTAATAGCTTTTATTTCCATCCACACAAATGCATTGGGAACACGACACATTCTATTCCAAATCACAACATGAAGAAAAATGCATCAAATTTGTGTTGTTCCTCTAAAAAAATATATAGACTGAGAAATGTTTGAAGATTTTGCTTTCCTTTGAATGACTTCATGAATATTTGGTTGTAGTCGCACTGTTTCTGAGAACTGCTGTACATCTGTGTTGCATGGAGTCCCCCAACTTCTGGCCCCTGTGATCAGGTATTCCAGCCCAGGATGATTGGACCACATTCCACAGTTCTTCTCTATTTCTTGGTTTTGCCTCAGAAACGGCATTTTTGATGTCACCCCACAAGTTTTCTATTGGATGAAGATCGGGGATTGGGCTGGCCACTCCATAACGTCCATCTTGTTGGTCTGGAACCAAGATGTTGCACGTTTTACTGGTGTGTTTTTGGGGTCGTTGTCTTGTTGGAACACCCATTTCAAGGGCATATCCTCTTCAGCATAAGGCAGCATGACCTCTTCAAGTATTCTGATGGATTCAAACTGATCCATGATCCCTGGTATACGATAAATAGGCCCAACACCGTAGTATGAGAAACACCCCCATATCATAATGCTTGCACCACCATGCTTCACTGTCTTCACAGTGTCCTGTGGCTTGAATTCAGTGTTTGGGGGTCGTCTGACAAACTGTCTCCGCCCACTAGACCCAAAAAGAACAATCTTACTTTCATCAGTCCACAAAATGTTGGGCCATTTCTCTTTAGGCCAGTCAATGTGCTCTTTGGCAGATTGTAACCTCTTCAGCACGTCTTTTCCCCAACAGTGGGACTTTGCGGGGACTTCTTGCAGATAGCTTGGCTTCACATAGGCGTCTTCTAATTGTAACAGTCCTCACAGGGAACGTCACACCTTCTTTCATCTTCCTGGAGCTGATTGTTGGCTGAGTCCTCACAGGGAACGTCACACCTTCTTTCATCTTCCTGGAGCTGATTGTTGGCTGAGTCCGCCCCATTTTGGCTATTCTTCTATCCATTCCAATGGTAGTTTTTCGCTTTCTTCCTCGTCTTTCAGGTTTTGGTTGCCACTTTAAAGCATTTGCGATTATTTTAGCTGAGCAGCCGATCATTTTCTGCACTTCTTTATATGTTTTTCCCCTCTCCAATCAACTTTTTAATCAAGGTACGCTGTTCTCCTGAACAATGTCTGGAACGACCCATTTTCCTCAGAATTTCAGAGAGAAATGCACTGTAACCAGCATGTCCAACATTTGCTGCCTTCCTTCCTTAAATAAGGGCAATAATTGCCACCTGTTTATCAAAGAATGAATGACCTCACTAATAGAACTCCACACGGCTATTATTGTGAACACGCCCCTTTCAATGAGTGATTCAATGACACAGAATCAGCAGCATGCATGTCATGACTGTTGGTCTGTTGGATTTCTATGACTCTACACACCTGCTAGAAAAAATATTTGCCATGTAGAAATCTCATATGATGTCCTCCCAGAATGCGCTCTCCTGCATGCCCCCGGGGGCATGAACCTGGCGATCTCCATGATCGCTGTGTCCTATGACACGCTGGTCATCGGGAATTGCAGTTTCCCGTTCTCGACTGCACTTTCTTCACGCTGTCAGAGCAAGAGGAAGGTACTGCCAGCAGTTGTCAGAGGAGGATCATCAGGGCACTTATGATCAGTGACCTGAGGATCGGTGCCCAGCAGCGCCACCCACCAGTTCCCGCCACAAGTGCCCAGCAGTGCCACCCACCTTTGCCCACCAGTGCCGCCCAGCAGTGGCCGCCCGTCAGTGCCCAGCAGTGCTGCCAATCATGACAACTATCAGTACCCATCATCAATGTGCCACCTATCAGTGCCGCCTCATTAGTGCTGCCTATCATGTGACCCATCAGTGCTGCCTATCCTTGCTGCCTATCAGTGCAGCCTCATCAACGCACATCAGTGAAGGAGAAAAAGTACCTTCGGAGAGTAAATACCACCAAAAGAAAGCTCTATTTGTGTAAAAAAAAGATAAAAATTTCAATAGAGTTTTCAATGTTGCATGACCGCGCAATTGTCATTTAAAGTGCGACAATCTGAAAATTGGCCCCTATAAAGTAAGGGAAGGGGGTATAAGTGCCTGGTAGGCAAGGTGGGTTAAGGACCCCACTGGCACCTTTTGGGGGGGGGGGGTAACCCGCTCCCCTCTCCCACTTCTACTGCAATCACCTAGGTGATCAGAAGCGGGGGTTGTCCTCCCCCCTCCTCCTTCCCTGTAGTCTTCTGGGACACATGAAAGGTCCTAGAAGACTACAGGACCATTCACAAAGCACAGAGATACTCGCACATGCTCATCTGGGCACCCGGATGTGAAGCCAGCAAGCTGTCACAGTTGGGTGCCCACACTGAAGATGCCGGCACTGTTAAACACAGGGCGGCCAGTGAAATCGGGCTGTGAAGAGGACACCACGAGATCGAGGGACAGGTAAGTGGCCTGTCTTTTAAAAGTCCAGCAGCTACAGTTTTTGCAGCTGCTGACTTTTATTTTTTTTATTTTCACTGGAACTCCACTTTATATGTATGAAGATATTATTTGTAGCTGTACAAATTACAACCTGTTACGTTACCTCTAAGGGTTGTACCCCTTCTGACTTACTGTTGGTGAGTCCTGCAATCACATTTGTTATCAGCTCCTTGTAAAACTATTATCTCTTTCCAATAAAATCTGATGAACAAGAGAAGATATGGACCCCACAATTCCTCTATATACTCCACAATTCTCCCATAGTGGACACCTCGAAGTGGTGTTCTCCAGTTATAGACTCCCAGTTTTGGGGAACCATTTAGAAGAAGCCGTCAAATAAGCCGTTATAGAAAGAAATGGGAAACAGACAGAGAAAATAATAAGAGAGTGGTGGGAGGTGATTGTGACCTCCATACCTCATCTCTCTGTCCTCTTCACAGAAACTCAGTCATTTCTTTTTGTATGGAGCTTTTCAGGACTCCAGCTCAATTTGTTCAGCTAGGACAGGAGGGATTTCCCCTTATGACCCAATTGTAGCGCGGTGATGTCGGGGATTTGATAACACGATTTGGAGATGTCCGAAAATTACTTACAAAGATGGAACTGATATGACCAGTATTGTAATTTTGGAGGTTCAATATTCCTCAGGTGTGCCTCTTTGGGGTCAATAGAGGAGGAATTATTATTACACCTCCTCCTATTACCAGTCCTAGAGCAATAGGGAGTCTTGCTTTGACCCATCAAAAATAACCCGATCTTGGCTTAATCATCTTCAAACACCCCAGCAAGACAACAGTGGATTGAGCAGGTGATCTCCACATTAACATGTGAAAAACTAACTCTCCACATCATTGTAATCACCCCCAGGAAGATGTATGTCGGGCCAGAACTGGCTAGGATTACTCCTTGTTTCACAATACAGCTCCTAGTTTAGTTCTATTCTTAAGGCTTTTAAAATCTTATCTCTTTAGCCCCATAGTAAGGAGAACGGCCAGTTACATGGGGGACCCAATACTTGGGTATGATCCTGAGACACAGCCTCATGAACGGTGTCAGCTTTCTATGTACAGCAGTTGTGGTTTCTAAATAATAAGCAGTTTACAGACATTCACAAACCTGATTCAATCACAGTTTTTTGGTAGAAATTAATTTCTACATGGCAAATAATTTCCTAGGCAGGTGTAGTAGTCATAGAAAACCCAAAAGACCCCGTCATGTGCTTTCTGCTGTTCTGTGGGCATTGAATACTCATTGAAAGGGCGTTTTAAATAATCAGTGGGATTTTATTGTGAGGGCATTATTCTTTGAAAAAAGGTGGCAATTATTGCCCTTTTTTTGGAAAGGAGGCGAAATGTTGGCATTGGTTACAGTGCATTTCTCTCTGAAATTCTGAGGAAAATGGGTTTCGACATTTTTCAAAGAAAAGCCAACCTTTAAATTAAAAAAAATTGATTGGAGAGGGGAAAACATATAAAGAAGTGCAGAAAAAAACGGGCTGCTCAGCTAAAATATCACAAATGCTTTAAAATGGCAACCAAAACCTGAAAGGTGGAAGAAAGCGAAAAAAATACCATTGGAATAGATAGAAGAATAGAAAAAGGCGCAGACTCAGCCAACAATGTTGGAAAATGAAAAAGGGGTGCTTTCCCTGTGAGGGGCTCAGCCAACAATCAGCTCCAGGAAGATGAAAGAAGGGGTGATGTTCCCTGGAGGACTGTTAAATTAGAAGCCCTATTGAAGCCAAGCATCTGCAAGAAACCCGCAAAGTCCCCCCTGTTGGGAAAAAGACGTGTGCTGAAGAGGTACAATCTGCCCAAAAAAGCAAATTTACTGGCCTAAAAGAAATGGTGCAACATTTTGTGGATGATGGTTTGATTGTTCTTTTTGGGTTAGTGGGCGAGGGCATTTGTCCCAATGACCCCCAAAAATGAAATTTAAGCCACGGACACTGTGAAAACCGTAAACAGGTGGTGCAAGCCCTCTTTATATGGGGTGTTTCTCATACTCGGGTGGGTTTTGGTTTTATCGCATACCAGGGATCATGGTCAGTTTGAAAACCATCAAAATACTTGAAGAGGTCATGCTGCCCTTTTGCTGAAAAGGAATGCCCTTTAAATGGGGGTTCCACAAGACAATTTCCCCAAAAAACACCCGTAAATGAACATCTGGTTCCAGACCAAAAGGGAT
>CATNWA010005532.1:0-12790 GCA_951230385.1 Staurois parvus | reverse complement strand
AATGGGTGGGGGGGAACTAACCCGGAAAAAAAATTTTATTTACGGGGGGAAAATTTATGAAAAGAAGAGAAAACTTTTGGGGTTTAATTATTTTAAAAAGAATTTTTTGGGAATTTGTTTTGTAAAAAAATATTAATGATATATATCAATTTATTTACTTATTATTATCTTTTCATACTTCTTTTATTTTTTATCTTCTTACATCCACTAGTACAAATCTCTTAAGCGATATAGTAACTGACTAATGTTTGAGTAAATTTCATGTTTTTATAAGCTCTCTCTGTGCCTTTACTATTCCATTTCCTTTTACAACTTATTAGCCTCATTCTAATTTTGTCTTAATTTCAACGCGATTCATAGGGCTTGTGTACTCATCTTATTCTTCTTCTGAAGCACCATCACCGTGGGGCGTCCCTAATATATGGTGTCACCCAGTGTCCGCTTATCACTTGGTGGACACCCTCTCTGATTGATAATCTTAATCCTCTTTCTTAGTACGAACTGTGTATATTTTCTTTCTTCTTCTTTCTTTCATTTCTAGCGCAAACTCGAGTTTTAGTATAGCTTCTGGTAGGATACTCATTAATTATACTTCCCAGTTTCTTTCTCATATTTATTATTTTAGATAATGTTAACCATATTCTCCATGTGTTAAGTTTCTTTTGCTTTATAACTCTCATATTCCATCACATGAATCATCGAATTAATCTATATCTATTTTCCTATCCTATGTGTTCGCTATATCCCACCCTTCCCCATTTTACACCTATTTCGCATTCTTCGAATAGAAACAACACCACTTAACTTCTTTTCTAATCCAAAACCCACCCATTCTTTTTTATATTCGTTCTCTACTTATAACACTCTTTGTTTTTTTAATCTTATATAGGTTCTTTGAACATTTCTTCATATCCTTTCTATTCCTTTCATATATTTCAACCTTCACATGTTGGACAAGAAGTTTTGCTTTCCCCCATCTCCTTATTTCTTATCCATCTTGTCTTTTGCATATAATTTATCAGTTTATTTCTCTTTCCTACTTTTGAAAATCTGAATTCTCTCTCCACCCGAATCCTCTTCTCTCGGCACCTCAGAACTATGCCAAAAATACGTATGTATCAGACCCTTTGCCGCATTCAGACAGTACCAAATACCCTGAATCCTTGTATTTGTTCACTGATAGCTCTGTACTATGCAACAGACAACACTCTGGATCCAATTCCTATCTTTATCCCCGAAATTATCCCAATTGAATGAACCACTGTCTTCCAAAAACCTTCTATCTTTGGGCACTCCCACCATATGTGATATATAACTTACCTATCCTTACCACACACCCCGCCAACACCCTGGTGTATTCTCCCCACACATCTTATATTCAACATTCGGTGCAATGTGCCATCTTGTTAAACACTTATAGTTTACCTCTACCTCTTTATACTTACATTCTCATGTATTAAATCTATATATTTTCCTCTGTTTTTCTTCATCTATCTCTATTCCCAAATTCCCTTTCCCATTTTCCTATATACATTGGTTTTGTGTGTGTGTCTAAAATCAGTGAGAATCTTATAAACTTTTGCCAGTGCCCCGTTTCCCATCTCCACGTGATTCCAACAAACCTCTCAAACAAATTCCAGTCCTTTCTCAATCTCAACGGTTTTCGGGGGGGGAAGACTCCCAACAAAGTGTTTCAATTGATAATATCTCCACTTGTCTATCTTACTGAAAAGCTCCCTTTTGTCCTTTTTCAAATCCTTAAGTGTTCTCAATTTCTGCCCTTCCATAATATCCCTCAGTTGAATATCCTCCTTTTTAAACCATTTTGCTGTGCAACTGTTAAAACCTCCCTACCTGGAGGGAAATACTCCGTGTTCCTCAGTGACATTAATTGTGAATTAAAATCCCCATATTTCATAAACTTGTGCAATTTATCCCAAACCTTTAAAACATTTAATGTATAAAACACTCGTGGTATCTTTTAATCCTCTATATTGTGCTGGTGCCCATATGACTTTACTCAAGTTAACTCCGCTTAATTCATTTTCAATCTTAACCCATCTTTTCCCCTCTGGATTGTGTGTCCAGTCATAAATTTCTTGCTAAAACCACTCTGCTCTATAATACCTCTTAAAATCTGGCACTCCCAATCCTCCCCTCTCTTTATTTCTACTCATCAACTCATAAAATATTCTGGTTTTTTTATTTTTCCATATATATCTTGTTAACATCTTTTTAATTACCTTGAAAAAGACCTCCGGAAGTTCAACTGGGATCACCTGGAATTTATATAGGATTTTAGGTACATTACCATTTTAATCAGGTTTATGCGCCCTATCCATGATGGGTTACCTCCACCCAATTTGTTTAGTTCCTCCTTAATCTCGTTTAAAAGTGAGATATAATTGATTTATACAACTTCGTATATGTAGCAGTGAGTTTAATCCCTAGATATTTTATTTCTCTATCCTTCCATATAAAAGGGAATTCTTTTTGTACTTTTTCTTTTTCACTATTTGGAAAATTTATATTTAAGATCTCAGTGTTGGTTCGTGCTTCTCTGGAATGTCTTTGAACTCCTGGGAAGGCTTGCGTTATCTTTTACAAGGTGCTAAATTGCACACAGCTCTCTTAGACAACCAGGCACTTCAGCTCAAAAAGGTTTTATAGCTCTGGCTCTCCTGCTGTGCCCTGGCCGGGCCTGTGACACTCCTAACACACAGGCCATATGTCAATGTGTACAAACAGAGAGGAAGGGGGGAGAATGAGGGGGGAAATATGTTTGTCAGGATGGTTGACCCTTTGCCAAGATGAAGGTTGAAGCCAAAATGGTTGAACTGCGTCCATCTCTCTGGGTGCACGCCTGCCACACCGGACTTCTGGGTTGTATGCTCATTCCCAAAAGTTACATCATTCTCATGAGACCAGAACTGAACACCAAGGCTAATTTAAAGACTGCATGGAAATCATAGCAATCTACAATGTAGTTTACACAAACATACTTATTAATTCTTTAAAAGTAAATTAAAAAATATTAAAACTACAAAAAATGCATAAACTAAGGAATTCTCTGGCAAAAGGTACAACATAGGAAATATGATTTTTTTTTAGGAAATATGATTTTAAACCCAATTAAATAGCCAGATTGTGTTTTCATAAATTATGGTCTGGATGACTAAAATCATACGTTTTTTACCCAGAAATGTAAAGATAAGCAATGCAATGAAAATCTGATCTGTCTCTAACTTGTATTAATCAGACCTCGGTCAGGATATATATCAGTTTATCAAATCAAAATCAGTAAAATACAGTATTATGGTGCTTCAAGAGTTATATTATGGTTGGAGGATGTTTGCTAAGGCTCTTTTTTATTTTAAAATATTCTTCAGCCTGAATAGATCCAGAAATGTGTACATCAAAAGGTGATTATATATAAACAGTTAGGGGAGTTTGTTTTATCTAATAAGGCAACACATCACCAATGATCCAGCAAATACAAATGCTCCTGCGCTTGGGGATGGAGTCAATGCAGGCTACAACCACATCAAAAATCTCCAGGAACATGCACACCTTGCAGCCCTCAAAAGACCGGGGAAAGAAAGAACAAACAGAGGGCGCATGGGCCTTGTGCAATAGCATAAAAAAATATTTAATAAGAAGCGTAGACATCCAATAGGCTGACGCGTTTCAAGCGACTTGCCTCTTCCTCAGAGCCACTGAGCCAGCCTATTGGATGCCTACACTCCCTATTGCGGACAGTCACTTTGGGGAGCGGGGGGTGAGGAATTTGACAGGTACCCGCTCCCACTTCCGGTCCGATCGCCTAGGTGTCCTCCCTCCCTGTAGTCTTTTGGGACATGTGACAAGTCCCAGAAGACTACAGGACCATTCACGAAGCTCAGCAATACATGCACATGTGCAGTGGGCATCCGGCTGTGAAGCTGCAAGCTGTCATAGCCGGGTGCCCAAACTTGAAGATGTCAGCTTCCTGGAATACAGGACGGCCGGTGAAACGAGCTGCGGAGGACACACCCACGGGACCAGGGACAGGTAAGTGGCTGTTTTTTAAAAGTCAACAGCTACAGTTTTTGTAGCTGCTGACTTTTATTTTTTGATAGGTTGAGTGGAAGTCCGCTTTAACATTACATGATTTGCCATTAGAATACAAATTTCCCCACTTTGTCCCTGAATTTACTGACCATTTTAAATGCAAATCTTAGAAATATATGAAACAATGCATACAAAATGTGATGCACTTGATGTGTTAATACCATGCTGAACAGTTTCACCATCGAGAAATTCAAATTCATAAATTACAGATTGAGACTATTTAACATAAGGAAAAAAAAAATTACAAGATATTTCTTCTTCCTCTTTTGGACAGTCTTTCTGGATCGAATGCATCAATATCAACCACCAATCTCTACTTGAGTAAAGCAAATTATCTGAGACTTTTGTTTTATAGGTCACCAGCTCTTGATCAACACAGCTCACAGGTTTTGTCTTCAGATGAAATTGAGGTTATCAAAAAAGCTTACAAAGGGCTTACTTTTACCTGGAAACAAATACAATACAGATACTGTACATTTGAAGTGAGTAAGGGGTACATCTCTTTGCTAGAAAAAACTGTAATATGGGTATTTTTGTGTATTAAGGAATGTGATTGTTTGTATTATTTCAATATAATTTGCCGCTTTAAATAAAGAATTAAAAAAAATCCTTTATATTACTTGTAGGTTCTATTTGATACCCAGCATTAGAAGTTTATGCCACACGTCACTTACTCTTTAACCACCTGAAGACCAAGTCTTTTCTGACACTTTTTGTTCACCTGAAAAAAATCAGTATTTTTTGCTAGGAAATTATTTTGAACCCCCAAATATATATATATTTTTTAAAGCCGACACCCTAGTGAATAAAATGGTCGGTGCTGCAATTTGTATGTCACATAGTCCTCATGCAGCAATTTTTTAAAATGCAAATTTTTTTGAAAAAAATAAACTTTTTTTACTGTTAATGCACAAAAATACACAATATATTGGCCAATTGTTTGATAAAATATAAAAGATGGTATGTCGAGTAAATAGATATGAAACACGACATAGCATTGGCTGGTATTCTTGTTTGAGAAATCTGGGGTCTATCAGACTCTAGATATCTCCTCTGCCCTTACATTATCTAATCTCACCAAGATCAGTGTGATCAGTGCTCTGTGCTTTTATTATTATTATTATTATTATTATACAGGATTTATATAGCGCCAACAGTTTGCACAGCGCTTTACATTATAATGGGAGACAGTACACGAGACAGCACAGTAACAATACAATAATACACGAGGGGCTCGAGGGCCCTGCTCCTTAGAGCTTACAATCTAGGAGGGAGGGGATAGTGGTACAGGAGGAAGTGGCTGTGGGGGATGCATTGGTAGGAGGAGTGGAGGAGATCAACTGTTAGGTGAGGGCGGGGTAGGCTTCCCTGAAGAGATGGGTTTTCAGGGTGCGCCTAAAGGTGAGGAGGGAAGGTGACAGTCTGATGGATTGGGCTAGTGAGTTCCAGAGGATGGGAGAAGCCCTGTAGAAGTCCTGGAGATGGGCATCGGAGGAGGAGACCAGGGAACTAGAGAGTAGGAGGTCTTGTGAGGAGCGGAGAGTACATTTTGGATGGTATTTGGATACCAGATCGGTGATGTAGTTTGGGGCAGTGTTATGAACAGCTTTGTACATCAATGTTAGTAATTTGAATTTTTGCGTTCGGGAATCGGAAGCTAGTGGAGGGATTGGCAGAGGGGGGTGGCAGATATGGAGCGGTTAGTAAGGTGGATGAGTCTGGCCACAGCATTCAGGATAGACTGAAGCGGGGATAGCCTGTGGTGAGGTAAGCCTGTGAGGAGGGAGTTACAGTAGTCAAGTTGTGATATAATAAGGGATGAATGAGTTGCTTTTAAAGGATGAGTTCACCTTTCATAACATGTTACATTCATATTCACGGTGTAACATGTAATGAAAGCACCGGCCCCAGCTCCCTGCTGATCCCCCACTTTGACAGCTAGTGGGGGATCCCCCGTGCACGCTAACTGTCAAATTAAAAAAAAAACATGGCCATGTGGGGCAGTATTCTGTAAATGAGAACACTACAAGGTCAGTCAGCTTTTGCAGCTGTTGGCTTGTAGTTCTCAATGAATTATAGTTCATTCGGTCTTCCTATCAGTATATCTGCTTGCTTGTACATCCCATGTGGGAAAGCAGATAGCAGATATACTGGCAGATCTGCAGAAGACCTGCATGGCACCAGTGGTCTGCTGATCGCTGGTACAATACTTTCCAGGCTCCTGCAGCAAAAAATAATAAATGCATATTTTTTTACCTGCAAAAAATATGCATTTATTATTTTTTTATCATCAAAGGCGAACTTAACTTTTATGTTACTTTGTAAGTTCAGTTTTAGAGATCAGTTATGTATTGATTATTGATTGATTGGGAGTACTCTCTCCAACTGTCTTATCAAAACTTCTACTATGTTTCACAAACTTATAAGGAAACACCATCTTTTTGATGCCTGGAGGGTCAAACACCCCACACAACACAATACACTTTCAACTCTCCATTACATCTAATGTATTCCAGACTAGATGACTTTTTTTTGTATTTGAAACATGGCTTAAATACACTGCTCAAAAAAATTAAAGGAACACTTTTGTAATCAGAGTCTAGCATCAAGTCAATGAAACTCCTGGGATATGGATCTGGTCAGGTAAGTAGCAGAGGGGGTTGTTAATCAGTTTCAGCTGCTTTGGTGTTAATGAAATTAACAACAGATGCACTAGATGGGCAACAATGAGATCTCCAAAACAGAAATGGTTTTACAGGTGGAGACCACGACATTTTTTCCCTACTCACCTTTTCTGACTGTTTTTCACTAGTTTTGCAGTTGTCTAGGGTCAGTGTCACTACTGGTAGTATGGGGTGATACCTGGACCCTACGGAGGTTGCGCAAGCAATCCATCTCTTCCAGGATGGCACATCAATACGTGCCATTGCCAGAAGGTTTGCTGTGTCTCTCAGCACAGTCTCAATAGCCTGGAGGAGATTCAGGGAGACAGGCAGTTACTCTGGGAGAGCTGGACAAGGCCGTAGAAGGTCCTTAACCCATCAGCAGGACTGGTATCTGCTCCTTTGAGCAAGGAGGAACAGGATGAGCACTGCCAGAGCCCTACAAAATGACCTCCAGCAGGCCACTGGTGTGATATCTCTGACCAATTAGAAACAGATTTCATGAGGGTGGCCTGAGGGCCTGATGTCCTCTAGTGGGCCCTGTGCTCACTGCCGGGCACCATAGAGCTCAATTGGCATTTGCCATTGAACACCAGAATTGGCAGGTCTGCCACTGGCACCCTGTGCTTTTCACAGATGAGAGCAGATTCACCCTGATCATATGTGACAGATGTGAAAGGGTCTGGAGAAGCCGTGGAGAACGTTATGCTGCCTGTAACATCATTCAGCATGACCGTTTGGGTGGTGGGTCAGTGATGGTCTGGGGAGGCATATCCATGGAGGGATGCACAGACCTCTACAGGCTAGACCAGTGGTGGGCAACCTTTTTTTTCAACTGAGCCAAATCTCGCCAAAACCATGATTGAAATTTATTTTGAGAGCCACATTTTTAAAACTGAAAATACATCTCCCATATAGTAATTCATCCCCCATAGTAATTCATCCCCCATATAGTAATTCATCCCCCATAGTGTAATTCATCCCCCATAGTGTAATTCATCCCCCATAGTAATTCATCCCCCATAGTAATTCATCCCCCATATAGTAATTCATCCCCCATATAGTAATTCATCCTCCATATAGTAATTCATCCCCCATAGTAATTCATCCCCCATATAGTAATTCATCCCCCATAGCAATTCATCCCCCGTATAGTATTTCATCCCTCGTATAGTATTTCATCCCCCGTATAGTATTTCATCCCCCGTATAGTATTTCATCCCCCATATAGTATTTCATCCCCCATATAGTATTTCATCCCTCATATAGTATTTCATCCCCCATATAGTAATTCATCCCTCATATAGTATTTCATCCCTCATATAGTATTTCATCCCCCCATATAGTATTTCATCCCTCATATAGTATTTCATCCCCCCATATAGTATTTCATCCCTCATATAGTATTTCATCCCTCATATAGTAATTCATCCCTCATATAGTATTTCATCCCCCCATATAGTAATTCATCCCTCATATAGTATTTCATCCCCCCATATAGTATTTCATCCCCCCATATAGTATTTCATCCCTCATATAGTAATTCATCCCTCATATAGTATTTCATCCCCCCATATAGTATTTCATCCCCCCATATAGTATTTCATCCCCCCATATAGTATTTCATCCCTCATATAGTAATTCATCCCTCATATAGTATTTCATCCCTCATATAGTATTTCATCCTTCATATAGTATTTCATCCCCCATATAGTATTTCATCCCCCCATATAGTATTTCATCCCCTCATATAGTATTTCATCCCTCATATAGTATTTCATCCCCCCATATAGTATTTCATCCCTCATACAGTAATTCATCCCTCATATAGTAATTCATCCCCCATATAGTATTTCATCCCTCATATAGTATTTCATCCCCCCATATAGTATTTCATCCCTCATATAGTAATTCATCCCCCCATATAGTATTTCATCCCCCCATATAGTATTTCATCCCCCCATATAGTATTTTCATCCCTCATATAGTAATTCATCCCCTGATATAGTAATTCATCCCCCCATATAGTATTTCATCCCCCCATATAGTATTTCATCCCTCATAAAGTAATTCATCCCTCATATAGTATTTCATCCCCCACAGTACTATTCCCCCCCCCCCTTCTAGTAAGCCAAGTCCCCCGTGTCAATTCACTTACCTTTTGCGTTCCTCTCGCTGTCTTCCCGCGCCGTTCGGGTCTTCAGGGCGGACTGTGAGAGGAGCCTAGCTCCCCTCCCCTCACGTTCGGCACGCTGCCCCGCCTACACACATCCTGACAGCCACATCCGCAAGCCGGATTAAAAGGTCCGCGCGGACTTTTGGGGCTGCCAACCGAGAGGAGGCAGGGGAGCGGCCGACCGAGAGGAGGGAGGGGAGCAGGCGCCCGGCACACAGAAGAGCCGCATTAGACTGGGTAAAGAGCCGCATGTGGCTCGCGAGCCGCGGCTTGCCGACCACTGGGCTAGACAGTGACACCCTGACTGCCATTAGGGATGAAATCCTTGGACCCATTGTCAGACCCTACGTTGGTGCAGTGGGTCCTGAGTTTCTCCTGGTGCACGACAATGCCCAGCCTCATGTGGTGAGAGTATTCAGGCAGTTCCTGGAGGATAAAGGAATTGATGACATTGAATGGCCCCCATGCTCGCCTGACTTAAATCCAATAGAACACCTCTGCCAAGTTGAACCTCAGACTGTCCAGTTGCTCAGTGATGCCCTGGTACAGATCTGGGAGGAAATACCCCAAGACATCAGCTGTAGTCTCATTAGCAGCATGCCCCGATGTTGTCATGCATGCATACAAGTACATGGGGGCCATACAAACTACCGAGGAGTAGTTTCAGCAAAATGGAGTAGCCTGCTGCATAATATTTTCACTTTGATTTTCGGGGTGTCTTTGAATTCAGTCTTCTATAGGTTGATATTTTTCATTTCTATCAAATGATGGGAAATCCTTATGTTCCTAACACATTACTCAATCCATATCAGTATAGATATCTAGCAGGAGATTTTTCCCCATTGAGATCTGATGTATAGTATTTTCAAAGTGTTCCTTTAATTTTTTTTGAATAGTGTATATTCATGTTTATACTCACTTACAGTATATGTTATCAGCCTTAGACTGCCTCTTGTTTTCCTGAAGAAGAGAACAGCAAATTTCATGAGACTACATGGCCGCCACATATTGAAATTTCATATATATAAAGTTCTCCAAAATAAGTAAAGGCTATGAGGCAATAAGTGCTGACATATTTTTTAGGCATTCAAATTATGCTTCAGATGACAACCAATGTAGAATCATTTGTTTTTATGTAATAATATTTGAGTCTTAAGTTATAATAAAGACTTAAATATATTATATGTGATAATTTGTGTGGCATTGTGATTTTAGCACCTAAAAAAGTCCCAATCCTTCTAAAGGATGTATTAGCATATAAGTGAATTTTTTTTTAAGATGTGGTGACTGATGACCACCAACTGCATTATTAAGTTTTATTGTATTCCAATCCTCTTGTTGGATTGTACAGTTCATATAGTCACAGAGGAACATCACTCATGATATACAGTATATGAGGAGGCTTAGCAGCCATAGCAGCCTGTTTATCCATACAACAATGATAAGCATTACACTTAAAAGGACACTAACACAGTCATGACCCTTACCAGGGTGGACAAGTATGCAGACATATATTTAGGTATTGGGACTGGACTATATAGTGGTGCAAGTAGGTAGGTGGTATTTTTCCTGTTCCTTGGGGGCCCCCTCAAGATACCAACGGTCACACCTGGACACAGCTACGAGATCTCGGAAAGTGAATGCACTCAAGTCACCTCAGTTGCGATTGCAAACACTTCAGTTTTATTGGCATAACATCAGGGTTTTTATACTATGTAGTCTTTGGGCAAACACACCCTCAGACCATCCAATCAAATACATTGTACATTTTTTTACCTTAACTCAACAATTATTTGTATGAGGTTTGCATTTTTCACTCTTCTGCTTTATCTGTCACGCCATATCTCTGGTCTTAAAGCCCAGGACCATGGCTGTAATCTGACCCCAAATCCCAAACCATGGTTGTAATCTGACCCAACGCCCAGAACCCATGGCTGTAATCTGACCCAACGCCCAGACCATGGCTGTAATCTGACCCCACGCCCCAGACCCATGGCTGTAATCTGACCCAACGCCCAGACCATGGCTGTAATCTGACCCAACGCCCAGACCATGGCTGTAATCTGACCCAACGCCCAGACCATGGCTGTAATCTGACCCAAACGCCCAGACCATGGCTGTAAATCTGACCCAACGCCCAGACCCATGGCTGTAATCTGACCAACGCCAAGTGACCATGGCTGTAAACCTGACCCAACGCCCAGACCATGGCTGTAACCTCTGACCCAAACGCCCAGACCATGGCTGTAATCTGACCCCTACGCCCACGCTGTGGTTACAGCTTTTCAGAAATGAGAGTAAACTTATCTGCTTTTTTGTAAAATTTGCAAAAAACACTTTTTTCTACATGAAGCTGGCATAGACAATTTTGTTAGTGTGTACATATCTCATATATATCTATGTTAAACAAGCATCTTGTATTAGTGTATACAAAATGGATTCAGTTATATTCATTTAATCCTTTCAAGTGGAACATTCTCAAACAGTTTTTCCACTCGATCCCACCATGACATCCAACCAGCTGCTGAGTTAATTTGAACAATATGCCATATTCAGAGAAAAAATGGATCGCCAGATTGCCAGAGACACAGATTTCATATTTCCACTAGTCCTGATGAAGGCTGATGAAGTGTGCCACGCACAAAACGCTTTGTCTCTTTTACTAAATGCAATATTTGGAATAAAACTCCTTACTATGTACACAAATGTATTGGTGTGGTGCTTTGATTTTAGATTCAAATATTGACACCATGAGTGTCACATGTCCTTTGTAGTGATGAGCAGATCTCTGCAGATGATTTTGATTCACCCCAGATTTTATATGATGAAGAAATGGAAAATTTGCCAAAGGTGTATTTTTGAGGTGAAATATTGCATTGTAAATCATAAAGAGGTGAAGATTAGATTTTCCATTTTCTACAATGGACTGAGTGTCAATGATTATTTTAGCTTGCTTAGCCCTCACCCTCAAATGTAGATTTGGTATTACCCTCATAATAAGAACAATGTTTATAACAAGTTAATACTGTTTGCTTTTTGTTTCTAATTTGACTTGAAATGCATGCAGTCATGGAGAGGTGAATTTTAAATTTTTCATTTTCTATAATTAAAATGTGACTGGATTTTTTTTTTATTGGTAGCTTGCTCACTTTCACTTATATGTGGCAGGTTTGCACTACTCCCTAAAAATTAAAAAGGAGTGTTAATAAACAAGTCATTGCCTCTTTCTGCTTTTTATTTGAGGAGTGAAGGAAATTAATTGCATTGAAGTTAATTGGGAAAAGGGGAAGTTGGATTTTTAATTTTTACAATTTAAAATGTAATTTTTTTTTTTCACCTTGCTTTTCTTTACCTAAACATAGGGATTGGGTATTAGCCCTTTATGAATAGCAAATGTTATTGCAATTCATTGTTTGGGGTTTTTTTTGCTTGGGTGATGCCCTTTGAATGAGGTTTTTTTTGGGGCCCTTTGTGTTTAAAAAATTACTGGAAATTAGGGGAACAAAAAAATAAACACTTTTAAATACAAAGGGTTTGGGGAAATTTACGGGTTTGGGTAAACCCGGTACAAAGACTCTATATTTATACTGCATATAAAACCAAATTTTGCAGGGCTCTGATTCTTGAAACCCGAACCCTTAAAAAGTATATGAAGGGGGTTATTTATCTTGGGGAATTTTAGGTAATGGGGGTAGAATGGCAAAAAAATTTTCAAAACCCCTTTTTTTTTTCCTTAATTTAAAAGGGTAACATTTTCCCCTAATTTTCTGTGTCTTTTACCCCTTTTTTTACAGATTCTTAAACCCTTTCCAGGAATTGGGTTTTTGGAAAAGAGAAAAAT
>CATNWA010005531.1:0-11672 GCA_951230385.1 Staurois parvus | reverse complement strand
TGAGCTTCAAAATACAAGCTGAAATGCATTTCTCACTATCAGGCTTGCAATGTGCCCTGCTTACATTTCATCAATCATTTGGTAAAGGTTGCGGCAAGAACACTTTACACAATTTCCCCAGAAATTGTAGATTGTCTAGTTGTTATCTCACATATATATTCTTATTCTTATTATAGCCAAATTTGCCACGCTAACTCCTCCCACAGTTTTTACACTACAAAGACAAGTAATATATCAAAACGTGCGGATTGTTCCCGATTGGATTGCTATTACTTTGTGGAGCATTTCGCCAAATGGTTCACGAAATATCGCGGTTTTTGTGGTGAAATTTTCCCATAGGAATGAATGGAGCAACTAGAGTGGGAGCTGACAAAGCTAGAGTGTGGAAGGAAAAATCAGGACATGATTTCTAAACTGCCATCACTCTGTCATTTTCAAGCCCACCTACACAAATTTTATATCAAAACATTCAGCTATCCCTGCTGCCACTAAAAATGTTCAAGGCTAAGCCATAGTCCTGATAGTTTTCACAATATGACCATTTGTTTGCAACTTACGCCACCCATTGACTTTCATTGAATCTTCACTCTAGACACCTGAAATTTCAAGGGCCATTTTTAAACTGCGACTGTGCCTTCATTTTTAATATTTCAGAGACATACTATACATCAAAATGTAGGTCTGGGTCTTGTGATTTGCAGTAGCATTTATACTTTTAAAACTACAAATGTTTGAAGATGGCAATTGCCAGTGAAGTTGGCAAGTTGGAGCAGTGTGTTTATAAAAGCTCCTCTCAGCTTGCTGTGACTGAGTGAGTGAGTTGCTATAGCAACCAAAGATGACTCACCAGGCAGCTGAGTGACCAAGGCTAGACTGTGAGCTGCAAAATAAAAGTTGAAATGCATTTCTTCAAGCTTGCCATGTGCACTTTTACATTTGATCAATCACTTGGTTAGGGTTGGATGCAAGAACACTTCACACAATTTCCCCAGAAATTGTAGATTTTCTAGTTTATTATGTTCTTCGAGCACTCCCATTTTTCCTCAGTGTTCAATGTTTCTAGAATTTGATGCCATTTAATATCTTGTAGTATGGAGTGCAATTTAGAAAAGTTGTCTGTCTTCAATATTAGTGTTCTTGCACTACCCTTGTGCTTTTTTTTCCCCTATGATTTACGTTGAATGTAATTACCCTGTGATCACTGTTTCCTAAATTGTCCCATATTTCAACATCTGCAATCAGATCTGCTAGCAAAGCAATATTTCTAGTCGGGGCATCCAGCATTTCCCACATGAAGTTGTCCTGCAAAACAAAGAAATGATAAGCCCTAAATGAATGGGCAGTTGCCCTGCCTCACCGCCATTCCTAACTGTGACAGGACATCTGACTCCTCCTCTTCCTTCAAGTCAGGAGGCCTGTAGCATATGCCCACTATTAATTTCCCATCTGTTGCTGCCCTTTAAAGCTGCAGCTACTGGGATTCCACCTCCTCCCTTACCTTATTAGCAATGTCGCCCCTCACTTTCACTATCAAACGGAAAGTCTCATAACCAGTCCTTTTCAACATTGCAATAGCAGTTCCAGTAGTTGTTTCAAAGACCGTCTTACTCAGGTGTCACCATCTTCATTTGAGGAACCATTCCTTTGCTGAACTTTTCCTGGCCAATTTCCCATGTAACTACAAGGTGCATTGACAGCCACCCTCCCAGGCACTATAGACTATCTGGCATACCAGGACTCTTTGTGGGGATGCTGAGCTACCTCTCTACTGTAGCTCCACCTTTCAGGCAATACCTTACTTGCTATAGGCAACCATTCTCGGTCCTGGTCTTTGGTCAGCCTCTCTCCTGGCATACCACATGGGCTTTCCTACTGGATTTTGTTTCAAACTGTAGAATATTTACATTTTCCCACACCAGCTGCTGGTTTAACTGCACCAGCATTGCTAGGGGCAACATCACCCATTCCCCAGGTATCTTTTTTGATGCTTGCAGCAAAGTAACTTGAGGCATTACACTTTTATAAAACTCAATATTCATAATATTCTGTACATTGAGGTCTGCTTCTGTATGTATCAGTGACTCTACTCGTGTATAATAAAATGCCTACAGAAGTTTTTTATATAAATAAACATCTAGACCAACAGTGAAAACGGATAAGATGTGATTAAGTAAGGTTAACAAACACAGTTTCAGCACAGAGTGTTTGCATTAGCTGATTTTAAGTTTTAACTGTTTAATAAATGTAATGTCCACACCACCTGCTCTCTCCTTGCACTGAGGGATGGCTTGCTTTCCTCTTTAGCTTGGTTTGATGTTGCCAGATGCCACTTGCACTAGTCCATAGTAGATTTAAATACTGGTGGACTTTCTGGCATGTGTGGGGCTTTCTCGGGTAAGATCCCCTTCAGTCATAACAGACTCCAGCACTGCTGCCTGCATGATCCACCAATTGTGATAGTTCAAAAGTAGCACTCACCAGTGAGTCCAGACCATCCCAGATATTGCTTTAAAGAGCTTGTTGGCCTACTTTTATTGAAACACAAAGGAAAAATTCAAAGCAGACAGTTGCCTTTGCTGATGTTTCCATCAGCACAAAATACAGTAATACTCCACCTCCTGACTCTCTTTAACAATATTGTTGCCTCAGTCCTCCTGACCATCTAACACAACATCCCTGTGTCCATGTAAAAATGCTGTACCTCTGGCTGCTCCCTTTCAACCACATGGACTCCTTGGGAGGGTAGAGCCCAGAACCCTAGTCCTGATTCCCCCCAAGAACCCAGCACATACCTGCACCATCAGTGTGCTGGTTGTCTGCAAAACCTGTTCCAAACTGACTTTTAACACCATGATACGGCATCACACTGTCACAGTACCAAAAGAGGCCATGACCAGGATGTTGCATCAAACAATCAGGCACATATTTGGAGATCATATCTTGGTCTAGAATTTTTAAAAAGTTGTGAAGGTTTTGGAGATCATATCTTGGTCTGGAATAAAAAAAAGTTGTGAGGGTTTTCTAACACTTTTTTATTGGGGAGCAATAAACAAATGCTGAAAATGCAAAACATTCCACTTACTAAAACTGGTGCAATCAGAATCTAGTGCAGCTGTGCATAGTAGCCAGTCAGCTTCTAACCTCTGCTTGTTTAATTAAACTTTGACAATAAAACCTGCAAGCTGATTGGTTTCTATACAGAGCTGCTCCAGATTTTGCACTATGCAGGTTTAGTAAATAACCACCAGCAAGTTATACACACTGATCATAATAGCAGTGCATAACCGTATCCTAGAATTGTTGTTGGCACCGTGAATTACACATTTCAAGTTTGGTCTATGGGGACAAGTTGAATTTCATTAATATGCTTATAATAATATTGCATTTCATATATAAGTCAACTAATTTAAAATATTACTAAGCAGTCCGGATAAAATGATTCTAGCTTAACCTATTTCAGCAGAAAAAAATGAATTAAAGAATAATTAACACTTGGGCTATTTTCAGTTTTCTTAAAGAAGTCTCTGATTTAGAAATTCAGAAAGACTTGTTATTAAGATTGTATGATTTCTATTATCTTTTTAAAGAGGGACAGTTTCTGAAGTGCTATTGAACAGCTGAATCTTTTTTTTTTTTATATATATATCAATATTTTTATTGAGATTTTTCTGAGAACATAACAGAGTTATGTATTTGGTTCATTAGAAAACATGTTAATACATCATAGTATTGGATATTTACCACATCAATTGGCTGGGGCTGATAATGGTTTGTAAAACATTAATATCAGATGTATTCTTGGTTTCGTGTTGAACCTTGGTAAAGCGTATGAGGTGTTTGAGGGGGTATTAAACAGGGAAGGAAATGGGAAGGAGGGTAGGAAAGGAGGGGAGAAAGTGTAACCGGGTTAAAGAAGGGATACCAGTCTAGAGTTTGTGTTTTTAGGTTATCAGAATTGTACAGAGCAGTTCGGATTGTGTGACAGCAAGTCCATTGGGATATGAATTTATATTGGGTGGAATTGTTAAAGGCGGATATTTTTTTCATTTCACATTGGAAATTAAGATCTGTAATCAGTGATGTGAGGGAAGGAGTAGTGGTAGTGTTCCATAATCTAGTAATGTTGATTTTGGCTGCAAAGAGTATATGTATAATGATAGTGCGGGTATTATGGGGAAATTTTTCAATCCCAATGTGCAGAAGTGCAAGTGAGGG
Organism: Staurois parvus; assembly: GCA_951230385.1. NCBI lineage: Eukaryota > Metazoa > Chordata > Amphibia > Anura > Ranidae > Staurois > Staurois parvus. The sequence continues at coordinate 7,457 of CATNWA010005531.1, read as the reverse complement.
GTTTGGCGTTATCGATGTTTTGGATAGTTCAGAGATTAGCTGAAAGACACTGTTCCAAAAGGATCTAATCGATTTACAGTTCTATAGAATATGTAATGTTGAACCTAAGTCACCGCACTGTCGCCAGCAAGAAGAGGAGCATTGGGTAGTAGATAGATAATTTGACAGGAGTTAGGTACCATTGGTGAAGAATTTTTAAGTATGATTCCCAGTGTGAGCTACAATAGGAGGATTTATGGGTGGTGGTAAATGCTTTTTCCCATGAATGTATCTTAATGGGTTCTGAAATTATTTTCTCCCAATTAGTTAGGGATGTTGATTGTAGGGCGAATCGTAGGTTCGATATGTTTGTGTAAAAAGTGGAAATACCTTTACCTGAGTATTGTGGTTTTGTAAAGAAATGATAGGCGAAGCTTCCTTTTTCTCAACATTTTTTGATGTTCTTGATAGATTTTTGGCCCCCCACCTGTTGGTGGGTGGTGATTTTAAACTGGTAGCAAACCCTCTTTTAGACCGCAGCTCACCCTCGCACTCTTCCCAGGCTTTCTCAAAATCCCTTACTAAAAAACTAGATGCCCTCCAGTTGGTGGACGCCTGGAGGGCGCACAATGCGGGAGCTAGGGACTATTCATTTTATTCTCACCCACATGACTCTTATGCTAGATTAGACTATATCTATTTGCACCCCTTTTTTACTAGCTAATTCTCGGACAGCTAGCATTCACTTAAATCCTTGGTCGGATCACAATATTATGGCCTTATCTATCACATGTATGGGATTGGTCCCTACCCCCTTCTCTTGGAGACTCAATGACTCTATGCTTACGGACGTTGACTCCCGCCATGAGGTAGTTACATCTATTCAGGAATATTTTCAATCTAACTCGACTCCTGATATATCTCCAGCCACACTATGGGTAGCCCATAAGGCGGTCCTACGTGGCCGCCTTATCTCTATGGCTTCATCCAGAAATAGAAAACGATGGCAGAAAATTCTGCTTCTTACCCGAGAGTTAGAAGCACATTATAGAAGTCATATTGCTAACCCATCTCTTCTTAATAAACAGTTATTATCTCAAAAGCGCTTAGAATTGAATACTCTGCTATCTCAAAAAACTGAAAAAGCTCTCCGGTGGTCAAAGGCCTCATTTCTGTTACATAGCAACTCAGCATCCACTATGTTTGCAAGGAAATTGAATCACTCTCTGCGCCCCCCCACATATTTATAAATTACGTACTAACTCGGGCGCTATCTCATCTTTACCTCAGGAGGTTTTGGGCATTTTTGAAAACTTTTATTCTAACCTATTAGCTCCTCCACGGTTGGACTCTGTTCCACCAGCCGACTCGTGGTTGGATTCTATACCCCTCCCTGCTCTTACACCTTCTCAGGTTGCTTCTCTTAATGCCCCCTGTACTTTGAAGGAAATAACTCGTGCGATTAGCGCGCTAAAAAGTTCTACTGCACCGGGTCCTGACGGATTCACTGCTAGTTATTACAAACATTTTGCCTCTACGTTGGCTCCCTATCTGATAACTTTATTTAATGATGTTTTGCAGGGGGGTAAGTTCCCGGAAGAGATGCTATTGGCTAATATGTCTTTAATACCCAAACCACAGAAAGACCATAGCTTACCACAAAACTATAGACCAATCTCAGTAATGAATAATGATCTGAACATATTTAGCCGAATTTTGGCAGACAGGTTGGCCCCTATTATCTCCTCTTTAGTCTCTCCGGACCAATCGGGCTTTATTCCTGACAGATTCATTACTGATAATATTCGCCTCACGCTAAATGTTATTCAAGATGTCAATTTACATTCTAAAGAGGTCCTGCTGATGAGTCTAGATATAAACAAGGCCTTTGACAGTGTTCTTTGGCCCTATTTTTTTTCCTTGCTACAAAAAATTGGCTTTAATGACGAGTTTTTAGCGGTGTATACACGCCCTATATGACTCTCCAAAAACAAGAATTAGGCTCCCTGGCTGTAATTCAGACTTTTTTACATTGGGTAGAGGTACCCGTCAGGGCTGTCCTCTTTCACCCCTTTTATTTGTGCTGGTGTTGGAACCTTTGGCAGTAGCGATCAGATCACATTTGGATATTTCTGGCTACCTATTACTAGTCTCACATTTCAAAATAAGCATGTATGCTGATGATGTTATGCTTTTTCTTACTAACCCGTTGACTTCATTGCCTAATTTATGTGCCGTACTGAACGATTTTGCTATAGCGTCAGGTCTTACTGTTAACTTTACCAAATCGGTGGTTATGCCGGTTAATATCCCTGATTCCCTAAGTGCATCTCTCCGTAGTTCTTTTCCATTCCGCTGGTCCACAGATCGGATATCCTATTTAGGTATTAATCTCACTCCCAGATACTTAGATACAGTTGCAAGAAAAAGTATGTGAACCCCTTGGGATTACGTGGAGTTTTGCATGAGTTGGGCATAAAATGTGCTCTGAACGTCATCTAAGTCACAACAATAGAAGAACACAGTCTGCTGAACATAATACTACACAAACATTAGATGTTGCCATGGTTTAATTGCACATAACATGTAAACATTCACAGTGCAGGGAGGAAAAAAGTATGTGAGGCCCTAGCTTAATGACTTCTCCCAGAGCTAATTGGAGCCAGGAGTGAGCCAACCTTGACTCCAATCAGTGTGATGATATTGGATGTGTTGCTGACAGCTCTCCTGCCCTTAAAAAACACACACCTGTTTTGGGTTTACTAGTTTGAAGAAGCACTGTCTGATGTGAACCATGCCTCGCAGAAAAGAGCTCTCAGAAGACCTACGATCAAGAATTGTTGACTTGCATGAAGCTGGAAAGGGTTACAAAAGTATCTCCAAAAGTCTTGATGTTCATGTGTCCATGGTAAGACAGACTGTCTACAAATGGAGAAAGTTTAGCACTGTTGCTACTCTCCCTAGGTGTGGTCATTCTGTAAAAATGACTGCAAGAGCACAGCGCAGAATGTTGCATGAGGTAAAGAAGAATCCCAGAGTGTCAGCTAAACACCTACAGAAATCTCTGGCACATGCTAACATTTTTGTTGACACATCTACAATAAGGAAAACATTAAACAAGAATGGAGTACATGGGAGGACACCACAGAGGAAGCCATTGCTGTCCAAAAAGAATATTGCAGCACGTTTGAAGTTTGCAAAAGAGCACCTGGATGTTCCACAGCACTACTGGCAAAATATACTGTGGACAGATGAAACCAAGACTGAGTTGTTTGGGAAGAAAACACAACACTATGCGTGGAGAAAAAAAGGCACAGCTCACCAACATCAAAACCTCATCCCCACTGTAAAACATGGCGGAGGGAGCATCATGGTTTAGGGCTGCTTTGCTGACTCAGGGCCTGGACGGATTGTTGTCATTGATGGGAAAATGAATTCCAGAGTTTATCAAGACATTTTGCAGGAAAACGTACGACCGTCTGTCCGCCAACTGAAGCTCCGCAGAGGATGGGTGATGCAACAGGACAATGACCCAAAGCATACAAGTAATTCAACAAAACAATGGCTGCAACAGCACAGAATACGCCTTCTGGAGTGGCCCAGTCAGTGTCCTGACCTCAACCCGATTGAAATGCTGTGGTATGACCTTAAGAGAGCGATTCACACCAGACATCCCAAAAATATTGCTACACTGAAACAGTTTTGTGAAGAGGAGTGGTCCAAAATTACTCCAGATCATTGTGCAGGTCTCATCTGCAACTACAGGAAACGTTTGGTTGAGGTTATTGCTGCCAAAGGAGGGTCAACCAGTTATTAAGTCCAAAGGTTCACATACTTTTTCCTCCCTGCACTGTGAATGTTTACATGTTATGTGTAATTAAACCATGGCAACATCTAATGTTTGTGTAGTATTATGTTCAGCAGACTGTGTTCTTCTGTTGTTGTGACTTAGATGACGTTCAGAGTACATTTTATGCCCAATTCATGCAAAACTCCACGTAATCCCAAGGGGTTCACATACTTTTTCTTGCAACTGTATGTTTGCTGCTAATTATCCACCATGTGTATCACGTCTCTCTACTCTACTGAAGATTTGGCATGGTTACCCTATTTCCTTCCTGGGTAGAGTCACGGCTGTTAAAATGAATATTTTGCCTAAACTTCTTTATCTTTTTAGAGCACTTCCAGTTCCGGTCTCAAAAACGTTTCTGAACCACTTTCAGCGGACCATTAACAATTTTATCTGGGGTAATTAGCGTCCACGTTTTGCCTCATCTATTTTGTACCGTTCACAACGGACTGGAGGTCTCGGTCTTCCCAATTTTTGGCTATATTACCTTTCTGCTTGTTTTGCGCAGCTATCACAATGGGCAACTATTAACTCTCAGATCCCATGGGTCAAGTTTGAATCTCAATCTATACACCTATTCTACTTATCGGGTATTTTGTGGTCCAAAATCTCCCCACAATCGCTTACCTTTTATAACTCCACAGTGACCCATTCACTGACACTTTGGTCCAAATACAAATTTAAATTAAATTTGGTCTCTCCTATTCCCCCCGGTATCTCATTTTTTGGTGATCCTACTTTTGCAGCAGCTTTTTCTTCTCCTCAACTGTTTCGTTGGTGGTATGATCAATCTCTTATCAGATTATCTGATTTTCAAAGAGGAGGATCTTACATTACCTTTGATATGCTGCGCGCGCTTTTTGATATTCCCCTGCCTTATACCATCTTCTCCGGTTTCCTTTTTTGAACGTACCAGCTGTGACTGTCCTAGGGGAAGGGGTCTTATTTCTATTTTTATCACCAATCTTTGCTCTGTCTTTTTCATACACCTCCTTTATACCGACAAAAATGGGAGGAGGATAGTGGTACCACTTTTTCGGATGAGGATTGGGATTCCATGGTGGATAACATATGTAAAAGCTCTCGTTCTCTTTCTGTTTGTGAGACGGCCCTTAAGGTTTTAACTAGATGGTATTATACCCCATCAAGACTACATATATTGTTCCCACAAACATCCCCTCTATGTTTTCGGGGCTGTGGTCTTACAGGCACTTTGGTGCAAATATTTTGGGATTGCCCGTCCATATCTTTGATTTGGTGCAGGATATCCGAGGTGGCTACCTCACTGGCGGGTACCCCAGTATGCTTATCTATACAGACCTGTCTATTGGGGGCTCATATCCCAGGGGTCCCTGATGCCATTATGAGATTGATACATACTATATGTATTGCCACTTTATGGTCTATTGCCTTACACTGGAGGTCCAATGCTGTACCCTTGACCTCCATCCTACACAGAATTGATGCTGTAATGCTCATGGAACGCATTCACTATACTCTGCTGGATAAGATGCACTTATTTGCTAAAAAATGGGAGTCATGGAGGGATTATAGACATTTATTGCATGATTAACAACATTTCCAGTGAAAAATTACTGACATATACTGTTTAGAGATGAGCGAATCGAAGTAGGCGAAGTGGAATTCGAGTCGAATATTGGAAAATCCGAAAAATAGCCTACTTCGGACGCGCGAATCGAAATTTTTCCTAAAATGGCGGCGGACATGTGCGGCGACGGAGCGGGGGATGTCTGGGAAGGCGCGCAGGGAAGGCGCGCTGACCCATAATGCATTCCTTAATGACATGTGATCGCATTAGCCAATCAGCAGCCAGCCAGCCAGCACTGTGTAATGGTCGAGCTATAAATAGCGGCCATTTTAGAATTCTTCATTTGCCTCCAGTCATTCAAGAGAGGCAGACCGCTCTGTATTAGGGACAGAGTTAGGGCCACAGAAACGTTACTTGGGGACAGAGAAACGTTACTTAGGGACAGAGAAGCATTACTCAGGGACACAGAATTGTTAATGAGAGCCACAGAATCGTTACTTAGGGCCAAAGAAAACGCTAGTTAGGGCCACAGAATTGTTACTCAGGGACAGACAGAATTGTTACTGAGTGCCAGAGAATTGTTACTTAGGGCCACAGAAACGTTAGTTAGGGCCACAGAATTGTTACTCAGGGACAGACACAGAATTGTTACTGAGGGCCACAGAACTGTTACTTAGGGCCACAGAAACGTTATTAGGGCCACAGAATTGTTACTTAGAGACAGACAGAATTGTTTACTGAGGGCCACAGAACTTGTTACTTAGGGCCACAGAAACGAGTTAGGGCCACAGAATTGTTACTCAGGGACAGACACAGAATTGTTTACTGAGAGGCCACAGAACTGTAAACTGTTACATAGGGCCACAGAAACGTTAGTTAGGGCCACAGAATTGTTACCTCAGGGACAGACACAGAATTGTTACTGAGGGCCACAGAATTGTTACTTAGGGCCACAGAAACATTACTCAGGGACACAGAATTGTTACTGAGGGCCACAGAACTGTTACTTAGGGCCACATAAACGTTAGTTTGGGCACACAGAATTGTTACCTCAGGGACAGACAGAATTGTTACTGAGTGCCAGAGAATTGTTACTTAGGGCCACAGAAACGTTAGTTAGGGCCACAGAATTGTTACTCAGGGACAGACACAGAATTGTTACTGAGGGCCACAGAACTGTTACATAGGGCTACAGAAACGTTAGTTAGGGCCACAGAATTGTTACTCAGGGACAGACACAGAATTGTTACTGAGGGTAGCCACAGAATTGTTACTTAGGGCCACAGAAACGTTACTCAGGGACACAGAATTGTTACTGAGGGCCACAGAACTGTTACTTAGGGCCACAGAAACGTTAGTTAGGGCCACAGAATTGTTACTCAGGGACAGACACAGAATTGTTACTGAGGGCCACAGAATTGTTACTTAGGGCCACAGAAACGTTACTCAGGGACACAGAATTGTTACTGAGGGCACAGAACCGTTACTTAGGGCCACAGAATTGTTACTCAGGGACAGACACAGAATTGTTACTCAGGGACACAGAATTGTTACTGAGGGCCACAGAACCGTTACTTAGGGCCACAGAGTTGTTACTCAGGGACACAGAATTGTTACTGAGGGCCACATAAACCGTTTACTTAGGGCCACATAACCGTTACTTAGGGCCACATAATTTGTTACTCAGGGACAGACACAGAATTGTTACTGAGGGACACAGAATTGTTACTGAGGGCCACAACCGTTACTTAGGGCCACAGAATTTGTTACTGAGGGACACAGAATTGTTACTGAGTGGCCACAGAACCGTTACTTAAGGGCCACAGAATTGTTACTCAGGGACACAGAATTGTTCACTGAGGAGCCACAGAACTGTTACTTTAGGGCCACAGAATTGTTACTCGGACCAGACACATAATTGTTACTACAGGGACACAGAATTGTTACTGGAGGGCCACAGAAAACGTTTACTTTGGGCCACAGAAACGTTACTCAGGGACACAGGAATTGTTACAATGTGGGCCACATAACCAGTTACTTAGGGCACATAATTGTTACTCAGGAGGGACAGACACAGGA
>CATNWA010005530.1:0-10580 GCA_951230385.1 Staurois parvus | reverse complement strand
AGCATGGGGGGTGTTTTTGGGAGACAAGTTTGGTGATGTAGCGAATTTTTATTCTGGGGGAACAAAAAAGCAATTTTACTTCCCTGACCCTCCTCTCCCCGCAGAGGCCCCCCCTATGCTCTTCAAAGGTTGCCCTTCTGTTTTCCTCCCCTCCAATGTAGGGCTTGGACCCTGTATCATCTTGTGACTTTGGAACCTTAGAGCCAGAAACATTAGGAAGAAGAGGCGTAGGGAATAATTGGAAAAGAGGCTATGCGGGGCGCCTGCAGGACCATAGAACTGGTGATAAATTTTTTTTTTCAAATAACCTAGTTTCTAAACAAAAAGTTGCACTTGCAATCAGGAACAGTCTCACTGTAAGGGGGTTTCTCTAGTCAGGTGAAACATAAAGAAGCCCGCAATTCATTTACCTCTACACAAAAACATGGATACCATATCATTTCATTTTTAAATCTTTGGGTATTGCATTGACTTTTTCATTCTTTTCCAGTAAAAGAAATACTTTCATTTTTAGTGTTTTTTGTTCATGTATTGTGCTGTTTTACTCCTTTATTTCTATCCCTTGGCTTTAAAAACTAACTTAAATAAAGAGGCATTGCCCCACTTGGAGCTGGACTGAATGCATTTTCCAAAGGGAAAGATTGGTCTTACAACAGCTTGCAACATATTGATACAATTCATTCACCATGTAGAGGGATCTATCCATACATTTTCCACTAGATTTTTCTAATATCAGCATTCCTTCATTTTTTTTTTAATAACAATCTGTTAACTTACCTTCTTGGCAATTTTTATTGCACAGAGCGCCCCACCCTTCTTTCTATGGTCCCTCACAGGCCCTTCTGGCCCCTCCCCCCCGCAGGCGTTTGCTGGGGGGGTACTTTTGGGGCCCCCAAGTCTAGCTTAAAAAAAACAAAAAAAAAAAAAAAAAAAAAAATAAAAAAAAAAAAAAACCCCAAAAAAAATTTTTTTTTAAAAAAAAAAAAAAAAACCTTAAAGGGTTTAAGCCACTTTAACTCTATAAAGGAAATACTTCCTTTTTGTTTGATTTTTTTTTTATCGGGGGCTTTCATTACAACGTTATCAACCACTTTTAACCCCTTGCCTACCCGGGATTATACCCCCTTCCTTTCCAGGCCTAGAGTATGAGCGAATCGAAGTAGCGAAGTGGAATTCGAGTGTCGAATATCGGAAAAATTACTCGACGCGGCGAATCGAAATTTTTCCGAAAATGGCGGCGGACATGTGCGGCGACGGAGCGGGGATGTCTGGCGGCCATTTTGGAATTCTTCATTTGCCTGCAGTCATTGAACAGAGGCAGACCGCTCTGTATTAGGGACAGAGTTAGGGCCACAGAAACGATACTTGGGGACAGAGAAACGTTACTTAGGGACAGAGAACCATTACTCAGGGACACAGAATGTTAGTGAGGGCCACAGAATCGTTACTTAGGGACAAAGAAACGCTAGTTAGGGCCACAGAATTCTTACTCAGGGACAGACAGAATTGTTACTGAGTGCCAGAGAATTGTTACTTAGGGCCACAGAAACGTTATTAGGGCCACAGAATTGTTACTCAGGGACAGACAGAATTGTTACTGAGTGCCAGAGAATTGTTACTTAGGGCCACAGAAACTTTAGTTAGGGCCACAGAATTGTTACTCAGGGGACAGACACAGAATTGTTACTGAGGGCCACAGAACTGTTACTTAGGGCCACAGAAACGTTATTAGGGCCACAGAATTGTTACTCAGGGACAGACAGAATTGTTACTGAGTGCCAGAGAATTGTTACTAGGGCCACAGAAACTTTAGTTAGGGCCACAGAATTGTTACTCAGGGACAGACACAGAATTGTTACTGAGGGCCACAGAACTGTTACTTAGGGCCACAGAAACTTTAGTTAGGGCCACAGAATTGTTACTCAGGGACAGACACAGAATTGTTACTGAGGGCCACAGAACTGTTACTTAGGGCCACAGAATTGTTACTCGCACAGACACAGAATTGTTACTCAGGGACACAGAATTGTTACTGAGGGCCACAGAACCGTTACTTAGGGCCACAGAATTGTTACTCGCACAGACACAGAATTGTTACACAGGGACACAGAATTGTTACTGAGGGCCACAGAACCGTTACTTAGGGCCACAGAATTGTTACTCAGGGACAGAATTGTTACTGAGGGCCACAGAATTGTTACTGAGGGCCACAGAAATGTTACTTAGGGCCACAGAATTGTTACTCGCACAGACACAGAATTGTTACTCAGGGACACAGAACTGTTACTGAGGGCCACAGAACTGTTACTTAGGGCCACAGAATTGTTACTCGCACAGACACAGAATTGTTACACAGGGACACAGAATTGTTACTGAGGGCCACAGAACCGTTACTTAGGGCCACAGAATTGTTACTCAGGGACACAGAATTGTTACTGAGGGCCACAGAACTGTTACTTAGGGCCACAGAATTGTTACTCGCACAGACACAGAATTGTTACTCAGGGACACAGAATTGTTACTGAGGGCCACAGAACTGTTACTTAGGGCCACAGAATTGTTACTCGCACAGACACAGAATTGTTACTCAGGGACACAGAATTGTTACTGAGGGCCACAGAACTGTTACTTAGGGCCACAGAATTGTTACTCGCAGACACAGAATTGTTACTCAGGGACAGAATTGTTACTGAGGGCCACAGAACCGTTACTTAGGGCCACAGAATTGTTACTCAGGGACACAGAATTGTTACTGAGGGCCACAGAACTGTTACTTAGGGCCACAAATTGTTACTCGCACAGACACAGAATTGTTACTCAGGGACACAGAATTGTTACTGAGGGCCACAGAACTGTTACTTAGGGCCACAGAATTGTTACTCGCACAGACACAGAATTGTTACTCAGGGACACAGAATTGTTACTGAGGGCCACAGAATTGTTACTCAGGGACACAGAATTGTTACTTAGGGCCACAGAATTGTTACTCGCACAGGGCACAGAATTGTTACAGGGGACACAGAAATGTTACTGAGGGCCACAGAACCGTTACTTAGGGCCACAGAATTGTTACTCAGGGACACAGAATTGTTACTGAGGGCCACAGAACTGTTACTTAGGGCCACAGAATTTACTTACTCACAGGACACTCAGACACAGAATTGTTACTCAGGGACACAGAATTTGTTACTGAGGGCACAGAACCGTTACTTAGGGCCACAGAAACGTTAATCAGGGACACAGAATTGTTACTGAGGGCCACAGAACCGTTACTTAGGGCCACAGAATTGTTACTCAGGGCAGACACAGAATTGTTACTTGAGGGACACAGAATTGTTACTGAGGGCCACAGAACCGTTACTTAGGGCCACAGAAACGTTAATCAGGGACACAGAATTGTTACTGAGGGCCACAGAACCGTTACTTAGGGGGCCACATAAACGTTAATCAGGGACACAGAATTGTTACTGAGGGCCACAGAACCGTTACTTAGGGCCACAGAATTGTTACTCAGGGGCAGACACAGAATTGTTTCTTGAGGGACACAGAATTTTTACTGAGGGCCACAGAACCGTTACTTAGGGCCACAGAAAACGTTACTCAGGGACACAGAATTGTTACTGAGGGCCACAGAAGGGCCAGTTACTTAGGGCCACAGAAACGTTAATCAGGGACAGACACACAGAGAATTGTTACTGAGGGACACAGAATTGTTACTGAGGGCCACAGAAACCGTTACTTAGGGCCACGTAAACGTTACTCAGGGACAGACACAGAATTGTTACTGAGGGCACAGAATTGTTACTGAGGGCCACAGAAACCGTTACTTAGGGCCACAGAATTGTTACTCAGGGCACAGAATTGTTACTGAGGGCCACAGAACCGTTACTTAGGGCCACACAGAAACGTTAACTCAGGGACACAGAATTGTTACTGAGGGCCACAGAACCGTTACTTAGGGCCACAGAATTGTTACTCAGGGACAGACACAGAATTGTTACTGAGGGACACAGAATTGTTACTGAGGGCCACAGAACCGTTACTTAGGGCCACAGAAACGTTAATCAGGGGACACAGAATTGTTACTGAGGGCCACAGGGCCACAGTTACTTAGGGCCACAGAATTGTTACTCAGGGACAGGGCACAGAATTGTTACTGAGGGACACAGAATTGTTACTGAGGGCCACAGAACCGTTACTAGGGCCACACAAAACGTTAACAGAATCAGGGACACAGAATTGTTACTGAGGGCCACAGAACCGTTACTTAGGGCCACAGAAACGTTACTCAGGGACAGACACAGAATTGTTACTGAGGGCCACAGAATTGTTACTTAGGGCCACAGAAACCGTTACTTAGGGCCACACAGAAACGTTACTCTGAGGGACACAGAATTGTTACTGAGGGCCACAGAACCGTTACTTAGGGGGACCACAGAAACAGAATTACTCAGGGACACAGAATTGTTACTGAGGGCCACAGAACCGTTACTGAGGGCCACAGAACCGTTACTTAGGGCCACATAAACGTTAATCAGGGGGACACAGAATTGTTACTGAGGGCCACAGAACGTTACTTAGGGCCACATAATTGTTACTCAGGGACAGACACAGAATTGTTACTGAGGGACACAGAATTGTTACTGAGGGACACAGAACCGTTACTTAGGGCCACAGAATTGTTACTCAGGGACAGACACAGAATTGTTACTCAGGGACACAGATGTTACTCAGGGACACAGAATCGTTGAATTAAAGAGTATGTCAGACAACATGCAGAGGAGTGGCAGAGGAGGCAATGTTTTAGGAGCGAGCAGACGTGGCAGCAGAGGAAGGGGTCGAGGCAGCACAGCACTATTCGCAGCCAGAGGCCAGTGCTCCCGGTGTCATCCAGCGGTCGTGTCTCCACCGACAACCCTGCCGTCATCGATTGGTTGGCTCGGTCGTCTTCCTCTTCCCAGGTCACCTCTGACACCTACAGCCAACGGTCGGTGGGTACGTCAGACACAACCGTTAGTTGGCATGGCCCGGGACCAAGCCCACTGAAATCACGTGTCCTCTACCTGCCCCTGTCCTTTGGTGTTCCCTCACCAAGCGAAGTATCGCATGCTGTGGGCTCAGCCCCACTGTACAGTGAGGAAGAGCTAACAGAGGGCGGTCAGGAACGGGGGGAGACATCCGCCTTTTCAGCAGCCAGGCGAAGAAGTAGTGGCGAGGAGAGTGGCGGTAGCCGGTCTCTAGAGACAGGTCTGTCTCCTGACCCAGACGCAGCCGAGGGGGCTAGTAGTGAGGCGGAGACCCTACTTGATGATGAGGAGGTTGATCGCACTTGGCAGCCTCGTCGTCATCAGGCAATTTCTTCCGCATCATCAGGAGAAGAGGGTGGCAGCTTGGCAGTGAGCGAAACAGTCGGTGGGTTGCCCAGGAGACAGCAGCAGGGTCGCAGCAGTGTCAGTGGAAGCAGTGTCAGTGGAGCCAAACGGCCACGGAGTAGAGCACCAGCTCCACTGCAGCCTACCACCACGGCCAGTAGTGGTGCCGGTGTGCACGGAGGAGGAAGCAGCAGTCAGCCAGTGAGGAGTAGATCGGGGGCAAAGTTTCCTACTCGGCGGTGTGGCAATTTTTTTCGTCAAGCCGCCCGAGGAAGTAAACGTAGCCGTATGTCGACTATGTGGCCAGAAAGTCAAGCGTGGCCAGGGGGCCCATGTTGGGACTACAGCGTGCGGCAGCATATGCAGCGTCGCCATTTGGTGGCCTGGGAAAACCGTGATAAAGATACGGCGGTTTCTGCCCGCCCCAGCCCCCGCTCCATCACCCGCTCCGTTACTTGCTCCGTCACCCGACGTCAATCGCCCTCCATCAGCCAGTCAAGGCTCCAACACCTCTGCTGAGGGGAGTTGTCGCTCGTTGGCATCTTCCGCTCGTTCAGATGCTCCTTCTCCTGCTACTCCTCTTCACGGATTCCGTCAGCAGTCTTTCTTGGAATCCGTTTCCAAGAGACAACAGTTTGCGAGCACGCACCCGACGGTGCAAAAGCTGAACGTCCTCCTGTCCAAGTTGCTGGTGCTGCAGTCCCTCCCTTTCCAAGTGGTGGACTCAGCACCTTTCAGAGAAATGATGGCTTGTGCCGCGCCGCGGTGGAGAGTGCCAAGCCGTCATTTCTTCGCCAAAAAGGCAGTGCCAGCCCTGCATTCACATGTAGAAGACATGGTGGGCCAGTCTTTGCATGTCGGTCTCTGCCAAAGTGCACGGCAGCGCCGACGTGTGGAGCTGTAACTACGGTCAGGGACAGTACATGTCATTTACGGCCCACTGGGTGAACGTGGTGCCGTCACAGCCGCACCAGCAACTTGGACAGGTCACGCCGCTTTTGCCTCCACGTTTGCACGTCCTTGGTCCGGCAAAGATGTCCGCCTCTACCACCTCTTCTTCCGCCGTGTCCTCAGCCGCCACCCCCGTGCCAAGTCCCATTACCCGACCGGCATATCACATGTGCAGGGCGCAACGGTGTCACGCTGTTCTGCACCTGGTATGCCTTGGCGAACGTAGTCACACAGGGGAGGAACTTCTGAGTGTAATGAACAGAGAAATCGACAGATGGCTGTCTCCGCGCAAACTGAAAATCGGAACCATGTTGACCGACAACGGAAAGAACATGGTGTCTGCTCTGCGTCAAGGAAGGTTGTGCCATGCGCCATGCATGGCTCACGTGTTCAATCTGGTTGTCAAGGGTTCCTAAAATCCACCATCCCACTGCAAGACATCCTTAAAATGTCACGTAAACTTTGCATGCATTTCAGCCATTCCTACACCGCAAAGCACACCCTCCTTGAGCTGCAGCGGCAGAACGGAATTCCACATCATCGCCTGATCTGCGACGTTGCAACAAGGTGGAATTCAACCCTACACATGTTAGACCGCCTTTACGAGCAGCGAAAGGCCATCACCGATTTCCTGATGTTACAAGCGGATAAAGGTACTCCCCTGTGTAACTTCGATGTCAGCCATTGGCAGCTCATGCGTGACACCTGCCGCTTGCTCAGGCCCTTTGAGGAGGCCACGCTATTCGTGAGTCGGCAGGACTATGGGATGAACGACGTCATTCCTCTGTTGCACGTCCTTGAACAAATGCTGTTAACAATGGCTGGTCAGGGTGCGGTAGACGTGGCGCACAGATCTCAACGCCACATGACCCCTGTGGGGGCAGGACAGGAAGAAGAGGAGGAGGTAGGTAGAGGGACATTTGTGCTCAGGAATTATTGAGTGAAATGGGTGGTTTTTCCACTCAGCGGACAGGAGTGGAGGAGCAGGAGCATCTGGTAGAGGAGGAGGAGGAGGAGACAGAGGACCCAGACGCACCGTGGCAGTATGCTGTGGAGATGGAGGCAGGGAGGCAGGGTCCCTCGCATTCCTTGGCACAAATGGCCCATAGCATGCTCGGTTGCTTGCGTAGCGACAGCCGAATAATAACCATCAGACAGAGGGATGACTTTTGGCTGTCCACCTTGTTGGACCCTCGCTACCGTTCAAAAATGGTGGCCTTTTTCACACCTGCTGAGAGGGAGGCCAAAATAACGTACTATAAAAACCACCTATGTAGTCAGTTGGTCTCTGCCTTTGTGCGCCAACGTCCATCCTCAGACACTGTGGGCCCTGTGCGCTCGCGTTCCGCTGCCATGGCAGCAGGGGAGGGGTGGGGTGGTAGGAGCAGTGGCAGCTCCACCAGCAGCGGCTGCCTCAGTCTGCAGTCGATGATGAGTAGCTTTCTTCACCAGCGCAGTGAGGAAACTACTAACCAGCCGCAGCAGCAGCAGCAGCAGCAGCAGCAGCAGGTGGACCTGGAGCAGGACCTCAAACAACAGGCTTGGGCCTACTTGGACAGCACCCTGCCAACCGAGGTAGACAATCCCCTTGACTACTGGGCAACGAAACTTGACCTTTGGCCCCCAACTAGCTGAATTTGCCCTTGAAAGGCTGTCATGCCCGGCCAGTAGCGTGGCATCGGAGCGCGTGTTTAGTGCGGCAGGAGGTATTGTATTGTAACTCCGCGGAGGACACGACTGTCCACCCAAAGTGTGGAGAGACTCACGTTTGTGAAAATGAATCAGGCGTGGATTAGTCTGGATTTCAAACCACCAGTTCCTGACACAACTGACTAAATCCGCCATGAATCATGCCTCAAACATGTGCCACTTTCAGGTCTCCTCACACACTGCTGGTGTGTTCCATTTTTTGTCATAGGGTGCTGGCAGATTACGGGCCTCCCATAGCTGCTGCCAGGCCCCTAATCTGCCATGGGCCCCTATATACCGCCTCCTCATGCTGCTGCCAGTCCAGAGTCTCTCATGGGTCCCTGTACGGCCTCCCATTGCTGCTGTCTCCATCGCCACACTCTGCCATGTGCCACTTTCAGGTCTCCTCACACACTGCTGGTGTGTTCATTTTTTTGACATAGGGTGCTGGCAGATTACGGGCCTCCCATAGCTGCTGCCAGGCCCCTAATCTGCCATGGGCCCCTATATACCGCCTCCTCATGCTGCTGCCAGGTCCAGAGTCTCTCATGGGTCCCTGTACGGCCTCCCATTGCTGCTGTCTCCATCGCCACACTCTGCCATGTGCCACTTTCAGGTCTCCTCACACTGCTGGTGTGTTGAATTTTTTGACATAGGGTGCTGGCAGATTACGGGCCTCCTATAGCTGCTGCCAGGCCCCTAATCTGCCATGGGCCCCTATATACCGCCTCCTCATGCTGCGCCAGGTCCAGAGTCTCTCATGGGTCCCTGTACGGCCTCCCATTGCTGCTGTCTCCATCGCCACACTCTGCCATGTGCCACTTTCAGGTCTCCTCACACACTGCTGGTGTGTTGAATTTTTTGACATAGGGTGCTGGCAGATTACGGGCCTCCTATAGCTGCTGCCAGGCCCCTAATCTGCCATGGGCCCCTATATACCGCCTCCTCATGCTGCTGCCAGGTCCAGAGTCTCTCATGGGTCCCTGTACGGCCTCCCATTGCTGCTGTCTCCATCGCCACACTCTGCCATGTGCCACTTTCAGGTCTCCTCACACACTGCTGGTGTGTTGAATTTTTTGACATAGGGTGCTGGCAGATTACGGGCCTCCTATAGCTGCTGCCAGGCCCCTAATCTGCCATGGGCCCCTATATACCGCCTCCTCATGCTGCTGCCAGGTCCAGAGTCTCTCATGGGTCCCTGTACGGCCTCCCATTGCTGCTGTCTCCATCGCCACACTCTGCCATGTGCCACTTTCAGGTCTCTCACACACTGCTGGTGTGTTGAATTTTTTGACATAGGGTGCTGGCAGATTACGGGCCTCCTATAGCTGCTGCCAGGCCCCTAATCTGCCATGGGCCCCTATATACCGCCTCCTCATGCTGCTGCCAGGTCCAGAGTCTCTCATGGGTCCCTGTACGGCCTCCCATTGCTGCTGTCTCCATCGCCACACTCTGCCATGTGCCACTTTCAGGTCTCCTCACACACTGCTGGTGTGTTGAATTTTTTGACATAGGGTGCTGGCAGATTACGGGCCTCCCATAGCTGCTGCCAGGCCCCTAATCTGCCATGGGCCCCTATATACCGCCTCCTCATGCTGCTGCCAGGTCCAGAGTCTCTCATGGGTCCCTGTACGGCCTCCCATTGCTGCTGTCTCCATCGCCACACTCTGCCATGTGCCACTTTCAGGTCTCCTCACACTGCTGGTGTGTTTGAATTTTTTGACATAGGGTGCTGGCAGATTACGGGCCTCCCATAGCTGCTGCCAGGCCCCTAATCTGCCATGGGCCCCTATATACCGCCTCCTCATGCTGCTGCCAAGTCCAGAGTCTCTGGGTCCCTGTACGGCCTCCCATTGCTGCTGTCTCCATCGCCACACTCTGCCATGTGCCACTTTCAGGTCTCCTCACACTGCTGGTGTGTGAATTTTTTGACATAGGGTGCTGGCAGATTACGGGCCTCCTATAGCTGCTGCCAGGCCCCTAATCTGCCATGGGCCCCTATATACCGCCTCCTCATGCTGCTGCCAAGTCCAGAGTCTCTCATGGGTCCCTGTACGGCCTCCCATTGCTGCTGTCTCCATCGCCACACTCTGCCATGTGCCACTTTCAGGTCTCCTCACACACTGCTGGTGTGTTGAATTTTTTGACATAGGGTGCTGGCAGATTACGGGCCTCCCATAGCTGCTGCCAGGCCCCTAATCTGCCATGGGCCCCTATATACCGCCTCCTCATGCTGCTGCCAGGTCCAGAGTCTCTCATGGGTCCCTGTACGGCCTCCCATTGCCATGTGCCACTTTCAGGTCTCCTCACACACTGCTGGTGTGTTGAATTTTTTGACATAGGGTGCTGGCAGATTACGGGCCTCCCATAGCTGCTGCCAGGCCCCTAATCTGCCATGGGCCCCTATATACCGCCTCCTCATGCTGCTGCCAAGTCCAGAGTCTGTCATGGGTCCCTGTACGGCCTCCCATTGCTGCTGTCTCCATCGCCACACTCTGCCATGTGCCACTTTCAGGTCTCCTCACACTGCTGGTGTGTTGAATTTTTTGACATAGGGTGCTGGCAGAT
>CATNWA010005529.1:0-13967 GCA_951230385.1 Staurois parvus | reverse complement strand
GGGGGGGAAAAAGGAAAAATTTTTAACAAAAATTAATAAAAAATCAAAAAAAAAGGTGAAAAATTTCCCGTAAAAGAAAATACAAAAAATTTTCCATCTTGACACAGGGGGGGATGCAATGATAAAAAATTTGGGGGGGAAATAAAATTTAAAAAAAAAAAATGAAAAAACCAAAAAGAAAATTTCCCCATAGAAAGCAAGTGGGATGAAAGATCACCTAAATTAGGAAAAAGGGGGGCCAAAAAAAAGAAAATTAAACCAATAACCAAATTTTTAAAAAAAAATCCCCAAAAAAAATAAAAAATAAATATAATAATGAAAAAAAAATGTCCACCCTTTTACACCCGGGGGGGGAAGTCAATGAAAACCAAATGGGGGGGGGAAAGGGTCACTTTTATAAAACCTCTGACAAAAAAAAAATAAAATTCCATAGAAAGCAGATGTGAGGGTCAACACCTTTTTTTTACATAAAAGACAAAAATTTCTAAATAAGGAAAAATTTTTTGGGGTTTAAAACCAAGCTAATCCCCTCGGGGCCCCCCATAAATCACAGTCCCCCCCCCCAAAAGATCAACACAGCTCCTATCACACCCCCCATTATACCTGAAAAATCCCAAAGTCGGGGCCAATCGGGGGAGGAAAAGGGGGAAGGATCACACCCCAGCAGGGCAGCAAACCCCCGAATGTAAGCATTTCTGGCCCCCAAGAAAACTATTCTTTTGTTTCCTTTCCCCCGTCGAAAAGGGGGACTGCTGGCTAAGGGCCTCCACCTCCGTCATTTGAAGAAAAAACCAAACAGACTAGCCAAAAGAAAGGGGAGCCAAGGGGGTGGGAGATTACAGGATCCAAATCTTTTTTAAAGGGTACATACCCATTTTTCCTCAAAAACCCATGGGGCAGCCGTGAATGAAAATTAAAGGGGTAATGGGCCCACAGTCCCCCACTCGGGGGAAAAGGCATTTTGCAAAAATGAAGTTTGAAAAACATTATGAAAATGCCGTTTTTAATTGAATTCAGTTTTTCAAACCCGCATTATTGCTAACCCCAAAACTGTGGGGTGGGAACTGCCAAACCCCCTTTCGGGGGGCCCAAATTTTTGGTTAAATGGTAAAAGAACCTTCCTTTTCAAGGGCCATTGGGGCCCACACCCCAAGGGACATCTAAATGGTTTTTTTGGGCAAAATTTTTAAATGTCCCAAAACTATTTTGTTTGCATTTTTTAAACGTAAATTACTTGCTAAGTAGCTAAAGGGGGCGAGCTGGGGAAAATTCCCGGCGGCCATTTTTTTTTAGGGTTGAAGGACCAATTCCCTTCTAGGTCTTTGGGGGGCAGCGGGGGAATGTAATTCGCGAGCATTATTAGCCCAAAAAAACCCAAAGGGGGACAGCCCAAATTGTTTCCCGGGGCAAAAAAAACATGTAAAATGGCAATTTTGGTAAAATTTTTTCAAAACTGTCTTTTACAGCTAACCCACATTGAGTGGGCGGAGCGACAGCCCCCAATCCTTTTTTCCCCGGGTAAATTGGGGCCCCCCTCCCTGCCATGAAAGGTGGGGGGCAGCTGGATTTGTAGAAACAAAAAAAAATAATGACACTTTAACTCCCCCCCCCAAAAAAGGCCACCCCAAAATTTGTAAAAAGTTTTTTTTCCCTTTTGGGAAATTTTTTTTTTATCCTGTATCTAAAACTCATTTTGGGAACGCATTTTAAAAAAGAGCACTTTTTTTGTGCGTTTTTGTTTACTAAAAACCCATGGGGAAAGCCCATTCTTTTTCAAGGGGTTTCCCAAACGCACAACAAAAAACACGCCAAATTTGGGCATGTAGTTTTTTTTCCACTTTAACTTTGTGCTTTTTGACACTTTTTGTTGTGCACTTTTCCCATCAGAAAAAAATGTTGCTTACTGCTTTTGAGTCCCCATTACCATAATTTGGCACCCCCCAAAGGGGCAAAATGCATGTTTTTGCCCCTTTTTTTAATCATTTTAAATTTTGGGGATTTTCTGTGCTTTAAAAAAATCTAAAGGGGTAAGGGGACCTTATTTAAATGTTTGGTTTCTGAAAAACCTAATGGCTCTTTTAACCCTGGAAAGAGGGGTTTGATTCCACTACATCAAAAGTATAAAAACAAAATTTTAACCCCTTGCCACAGGCACTTATACCCCTCCGGGCCCGGGCCCAAAATTTTTCACCCTTTCCCACGCTGCCCAAATTTTGGAATCCCAACTGCGAAACCATAAACATTTACCCATAAGAAATTTTAAAATTTTTTTCAAAACAAATAGTGCTTTCTTTTGGTGGTATTTAATCCCCAAAGGGGGGTGTTTTTTTTTTTGTGCTAAAAAAACAAAAAAAGAAAAAAAAAATTTTTGGGAAAAAAAAAAAATGTTTTTTTGGGTTTTTTATTATACAATTTTGAAAAAACAGGAAATTTTTTCTCCTTCACTAAATGTTGGCGTTTTGGAAATTGAAGGTTTGCACTGATAGGCGCACTGATAGGTGGCACTGATAGGCAGCACTGATGGGCCACTGATAAAGCAGAGCACTGATATTAGCGGCCACTGATGAGGCGGGGGGACCTGTTATGCAACAATATGGGCCACATGATTGGGGGGCATTTAATGGGCAGCCGGGAACGGGCAGCACTGAGGGGCCCAAACAGGTGGGGGGGCACTGCTAGGCAAGGGGGGTGGCACTGCTAGGCCGGGTGGGGGGGCAAGATGGACACTGATCATCGGGAAAACTGTTTATCGTGTTTTTTTCCCTCCTCGACAATTGCCAGTTTGGGGCCAGTTTTTTCCTCACACAAAAGCATTTACCGTGATCTGCTCTTTTCATTAAAAAGGGGCCCTAATCTGGAAAAAGGGCCATTTATGTTTTGCCCCTTTTACCACATCACGTGATCAGCTGTGCCCATAGGACGCCCCCCCCCCCCAGAACTGGCCCCCGGAGCAGGGGAAGCCTTTAAATTTGGCTATCTGCATTTCGGCGGGGGGTTAAACAAAAACCTTTCTGTGTGTTTTTGGGCGTCTTTTTTTGGGGAAGCCCATTTCTGTATCGGTTCCCACGGTGAATTTGTTTGGTTTGGGTTGATCCCCGGGGGCCTTTGGGGCCCCCCCTGGGGGGGGGTGCGGGGGGGCACGTTCTGAGAGGACTTTCATTTGAGCCCCCCCAAAAACTGGCCCGGGCCGCAGTCTGCGTGTCATTTTTGGGGCCCAGCCATTAATTTAAAGGGGACTGCGCTATGAACAAAAAAATGTACAAAATAATTCCCGGGCCCTTTTTTTTTAAAAATGGGCACCACATTAAAATGAAATTAAAGAAACCATATTTTTTGGCCCACACATGAAGGGTACAAACATTAGAATGGCGTATGGGGGGTTCCCTTTTAAAAATTTTTAAATTTAATGCTGTGCCCCTGAAAAAGGGGGCTCCCTCGGGTGTGCAATTTTTGATGTTTTACCCCAATGGAAAAGGAGAAACGGGCCCTTTGGATTTATGAACACTTTTTGGACTGCGGGTTTCCCCCTTTTGCACTTGGGAGTAATACATAGATTTCTGTATGGGTTTGCCATGAGTGAATCTGGTTTCCCTCACTGTGTACTTTTAAAACCAGTATATGTTCTCCGGGGCCCCTTTCTGCATGTTTATGTGTGCTTTAAAACTCCTCTTTTAATCTTTCTATAGTCTGTGTTAAAATGTACATTATGCTTTTGCCCCATTCTCTGTTTTAGTGTAGGGGTTGGGTACGTTGCACCCCTTGACCTTTTTTTTTTTGTTTAGTCTTTATTGTACAAAAAAAAAGGCTGTTTAAACATTCCCACTTCTGACCTCTTCTCAAAAATTCTGATTCTTTGATTTTGAAGGGTTATGGACCCTTCTTTTACTGTTCGCAAGGGTTAAGTCTTTTTGGGGCTGTTCCCTTTTTAACTGTGATCGCCCTAGGGGGGGATCTGAAAAAGGGTTTGATGCTTTTGGGGGTTCGGAAAAAAAGAGTTCAAAACCTCTGCACTGCTCGTCTGCGGTTTTCCAGTCTCGATTGAAAAAAGGGGGAAAAAGGAATTCCCCCCTTTACGGAGGATGGGACAGCAGGACCATTTTTTTTGGGGAAAGTATCAGCTTTATAAAAAAGCAGTCATTTTATCTTTAAATCCTTTGTTTTAATGGAAAAGAAAATTTTATAAAAGAAAAGGAAAAAAACCCCCATGGGCAATCCGTTTTTTACCACAGATTTAAACTCAGCCCCAAATAATGTGCGGGGAAAAAGTAACCCACTCGGGCCAGGCAAACCCACATGAAAAAAGGGGACACAATATGAAAAGAACATTAGGGGGGCCACCGCTCAACTTTTTTTTGGGTTTACATTTTTTTAAATTGCTTATTAAACAAATAAAAGTAAAAAAACGGAAAGGGCCCGACAATCCTGTGTATTTCAAAAACAGTTTTATTACTCCTGGCCCTTCTCGGCTTTGTCTATCCCTGTGCATTAAACTCCCCCCCTTTTAAATCTTTCTTTTGCCCTGTGTTAAAACTGTACATTATATTTTTGGCCCCATTTTTGGGGTATTTGTATGTTGTCGTTGTCCCCCTAAACCTTTTTTTTTGTATAGTCTTTATTGTAAATTATACAAGCTTTCTTTAACATCTAGATCTTCTGGATCACTCTTCTAAGCATATTCTGGATTCTTTGTTATGATGGTGGTTTAGTGACTTCTTATACTGTTCGGCAAGTTACGTCTCTTAGAGGCCTGATCACTCTTTGCAGCTCTACTCTACTAGGGTCGATCACTGTGTATAGAGGGTAAAATCGACATCCTTTAGAGTTCGGAAACGAAGAGTTGGAACTCTGCTTGCTGTCCTGTCGGAGTGACGCCAGTCTCTACTGTAAAAGTTGGATTAAGAAAGAAGTGGTATTACACTTTTACAGAGGATAGACAGCAGGAACTTTTTGCCCTGGAGTAATCAGTTTTACAGCCAATCAGCACTTTTAACTTTGTTCCATAGAAAATAGACAGGACAAATGGAAGATAAATAGACCCCCACCGGGGCCACATCGCTCTTTTACCACAGAGTAAATACTCAGGACCCAGAATAATGTGACAGAGAAAAGTAATCCACTCTGGCCAGAGAGACAACAACACATGGAAAAAAAGGACACACTTTACAGACAGAGAACACTTAGAACGCGCCCCACACTCAACATGTTTCATGGCTGTACATAATGTTTCATTGCTTATTCACAATCAAACCTAACAAACTTAAGACCGACAAACACTAACAGGTTTACTCGCTAAAACCAGCGGTATACGTCAACTCTGGTGGGACGCGACCTTTCACTGCATTGTCGATGCTGTGCACATTCAAACAGGGGTCTTATCTTTCTAGAAGACCATCGTTTACACTGTACATTATATTTTGACCTCATGGCTCTGTAGTAGTTGTTTGTGTTGTACGTTGCACTCACTGATCCTTCTCCAGGTGTTTTGGGGCTTTAGGTGTACATGACATCCCTTTTCACATGTCATCCTGGACACACCCTCAACCATATTTCTGATTCAATCCTTCGAAAGGGCTGTTATGGCCGCCGGAACTGTACTTGCTCAAAGTACGGCCTTTTAGAGGCTGACAATCACCTCCGAGGACTGTGTATCGAGCTTGGAGAGGAGGACTGAGTGGCAAACGCAGGTAGATCGAGCCTAGTGAGAGAGTTTGGAAATGAAAGCGGTCCGGAGGAAGGTAAGACGACTGACAAGAGCTGATCCTGTACCATGGTTAGAGGAGCAGTCTAGCGATCCCAGGTTGGAGCAGTGTGGTCAGCAGTATACGATCCTTGTGTCAGTTTGAGGCATAGACAGCCCCATGGACCAGTTATCCTTGGGAGGAAATACGAGCCCCATCAGCTCGTGACATGTGAGAGGAATAGTGCCTACCAACATTTGACGCCTGTTGCATGGGAGGAAATAGTGCACCCCATCATAGTCTCCAGTGGGAGGATATAGTGTCCTCAACAGACCTGGATGAGTATATGGGAGGAATTAGTGCCCACTTATACTCCTATGGCTTTGTACAGTGGAGGAAAGTTCCCCAACAAGCCACGCAGGTTTCCTGTATCAGGTGGAGGACTTTGATTGTGCCCCAACATGCGTTGCCCTTGTTGCGTGGAGGAATAGGTGACCACAACATTGGTGCTCTATTTATATGATGAAAGTGCCTGTATCTGTTGGTGTGTCGAGTGGGAGTTCTGGAATAGGCCCCATCATTGGTGTCAGTGATGTTCTTAAATTAATAGAGCCGTACTTTCACTGAGGTGTCAGCTTTGAGGATTAATTGCCCCAACTCGTTTTGTATCAGGTGGAAATGCATAAGGTCGCCCCATCGGATTGGAAAGACATCGTTAGGGAGGCCTGAACTGCGGTGCCCCATTGTTGGTGACTGATGGGGGGAGTGACTAGAGCCCCATCAATTGGTAGTCCAGTGGGGGGGACCTGACCATAATGCCCCATCGTTGGTTGTGCAGTGGGGTAGGGTATACATACAATGTCCAATCGTTGTGTGTCACTTTGTGGTAGCGCAGAAATCGTTACCCCATACGTTTGGAGTCCAGTCTCTGGGGAGTGTGATAGTTGCCATCCAGACCGCTGGTGTCCAATTCTGGTGGAGGAATCATTGCCCATCGAAGAAGTGTCATGTGGGAGGACCAGTACACTTTGCCCATCATCTCAGTATTATTCAGTGAGACTTTGATAACCAATGGCTTATGGAGCATTCTATTCCTCCCACTTACACTCAATGATTTACTTACCTTGCTGACTCCCTGCTCCATTACCTGGCCTCGCTGCATTTGTCCCACCCTCTCACATTATCCAAAACAGTAACTTATATGCGTCACTCTGACCGCATATATCCAAAACTTCCTTGTTGCTCTTCCAGGGCCCCTCCCTAACCCTCCACCTCCCTCGACCCCACCCGGTTGCCGCTCGGCTCCCCAACTCCAACTTTCTCTTTTTCTCACCCAAAGCCTCCCGTGATCTTGCCGTCCTCTGTGCCCTCCCCCTACTCTTCCGAGCGTCCAATCACCGCGAGGACATTTATGCCGGATCTCCTCAGATGATTAGGGCATCGCCTCCCACACTCTGGAGTCCCAGACTTTCCATGTTTACCGGTTCCCTATCACACCCCGAAAAATGTGTATTCCGATGTCACTCTTAGTCTACCCCTTGTGATAGCTGTTTGACCCCAAATTATCCATACATCCGCCCCCTCATGTTGAGAACCTATCTGTTTTCTTCCAGAACCTATTTATCCCGTCTTTCTTTTACCCCACTCTCTCAAGGTATGCCCATCCCCGAGGACTTACCTTCCCAATTTTGCTCGTCTAAATCCCACAGTAGATATCACTCCCTCCATTTAGTTCTGTGATCCAAACCTTCACCACGATTTCCTATCCCTTCCCCCTGTTTTCTTTACCCTTCTTCTACTGTTCATCAAGTCTGAACTAACATCATGTATTTGTTTAGAATTGGTACACTAGGGCTACACATCTATCGATACCCCCCTTGTGCTAGCCTCCTCCCCGAGTGAGGTCTCCTCCATAACCTCCATGACAATCCCGTTTTTCAAATTTATGTACTCTACATTCCTTTTTCCTTGCCAATTGGATCTATATACTAGATGACGCTTTCTCCTTCTATTTAACTTATCTTCACATCCCCCATACTCACGGAGGGGCTATCTCCTGCGTAATTCCCCCCAGCTCCACCCTTTCGTTCCATTATTCTCCTTCACTCCTCTATCTTTTCTACCACCCACCACCCCCTCTTTTATGGAGCATGCCCCCGCAAGTAACGGTTCACTCTTTTGGGGTCAGTGTCAATCTCCAATAAATATCTTGTGTATTTTGTTCGCATATCCGTGGTCTACCATTTCCTCCGTGGATCATTCAAATACTTCAAATTGTTCTTATTCCAATCCTTTTAGAGTCTTAAACGGGCTTAGGGAGACTTCTCACTAAAAAATACTCTCAAGTTGCCCAGTAATCATCTTATTCTATCCATCTTATTAAAGACTTCTAAGCTTTCTGTTCTTCCTGATATCACGACTATATTGCCTCAATTTCCTTTTATCTTTGACCATATATATCTGTAATTGCGCCTCGGATTGTTTTATAATCCATTTCCTTGCTATCCGCTATCCAGTGACCTCGGTGATCAAATATTTTGTTTCTAGGGAGTGGTTATTGAATTGTGAATTATGTTACCCAGCACTTTCTTGTCTTTGTGATAATAAATCTCCCATTTTTATTATGAAACATTCCTAAGTTTGACTTACCTAGTGACTGCTCGATCTATTTCATATTGTGCTGGTACCCAAATACTTTTTACTTAAACGACTTATTTTCACTCAGTGCTTTCTCAGTTTTAACGGCGCTGCAACTTTTCTCGATTATGGGGATCCAGTCAAAAATTTCTCAAGGAATAATCCCCGCTCTTTTTATTCTTCCTGAAATTCGGTAACTGATACCCAATCACTATTTTTTGGGATTCTTTACTTCATAGTCAAATATTCATAGCTTCTTTCGGTTTTTTATTTTTCCATATAGATATTTTACCATCATTTTCTCCGCAGGTTCTTTAAAATACAGAGTAAGCTTAATTGGGAGACTGAATGTGGTCAATTGTTTAAGATTATGTAGACAAATCCACTTTAGGGAACCAAAATTTAACCAACTTTTTACAAAGGTCACAAAACTGGCATAACAATAGAATCTCCACGCTCAATTCATGTTGCTACTCTTCTTTATATTTTTTGCTTATATGCTATAAATTGGCATTTTTATAAAAGTTCGTACTGGATATGTTATTGGATAAATCTTTTTTTATGATTATTGCTTAGTCTAAATCCTTTATCTCTCCAAAGGATAAGCAGTACGAATTTTGACCTCTTTTAGTTTTTTCCTTTCTTCATTTTTAAGGGTTGATTACTTTAAAAAAGTTATCAGTCTCTATTGTCGTTAGTTTCTTTGTTTAAATTCGAGAACAGTTCTGCCCATACTCAACGACGATACATTATAACCATGTCTAGTTTGAAGTGAGCTGTTATACAATTAAATTTGGAAAGTGATGTTCTGGGTGGATATTAGTCCTCTACCTAGATTACATGACAAGCATCGTTGATTAAACCGTTGCTAACCAACGCTGCTAACCTTATTTCTTCTCTGATCTCTATCTTATTTGCATTTTAATATCTATATTATTATCAGCAATCCTTAGGACAGCAAGGTCTCCAGTGATATTAATACTTTTAACAGTGGTGATTTTATTTCGAACAATATTCCTCTGTCTTGTACCATTTTGTTAGCATCTTAAAATACTCCTGATCTTCCTTCTCCATTTCTTAACATTTTTGAGCTGGCGGTCCCTCTATCGTAAACTCTCCCATCCTACATCCTTTATTTCTCACTATTCCCGATTCCTAATGCTTCCAGGGTGTCCATCATAAAACCCCAACTTACTAACTGTCGAATGCCTTCTCGGCATCTATTCGACATCAGTATTATTGGGGTTGCTTTTCCCTTTCTTTCCCTCTTGTGTAAAGCAGCAGTGATCTCAGAGCGTTTCTCTACCCTCTCTTATCCTGGAAAATCAAAACCCCACTTGATCTCTATGTATCCACTCCGGCATTCAGTTCTTTTAATCTATTTGCCAACCACCTTTTGCAAATATTTTTAGTGTCTACATTCAATAGCGCTATGGTCGATAACTCGCACATTGCGTGGGATCTTATGTATCTTCCTTCTGAAATCAGTACTATATTAGCCTGTAATAACGATTCTCCCCTCATCTCCATCCCATTCCCCAAGGCGTTCATGATAACTCTTCATGTCTTGGTCGTATTTAAAAGCTCTATTTATTTTTTATAGTATTTAACTGTGTATCCGTCTGGACCCGGACTTTTCCCTCCCGCCATGCTTTTTTAACAAAATTTTTTATTCCTCTGAAGTTTATTTCTTCCTCTAAAGAGTTCAGATTCTGTATTTCTCTTTAATTTCGGTAGACCTGCTTCCATCTAGGTAAAATCTTTCCTTTTCCCCCATATTTACTATTTTCCATAAACTTCTTAAACTTATATCCTGGGGTATAATATATATACACACCATTGTAATACTCTTTTTCTAAATATTCTGGGCAATATCCTTAGTTTTAGAGTGTAGAAATTCACCCTTGGGGGGGGGATGGGGTGGAGTGGGGTTGGTTAATTTCCTCAAATATAATTTTCTATATTTCTTCTTCTTTCTTAAGTTCTCATTAATATACATTTTCGCGACAGAAGGCCTAATGACCCCCCATCTGCATACCTTTCACATGTTTTTTATTAAAGACTTTTCCTTTTTTCTTCCTCCATTACATTCTCTATTTCTTCTTTCTTCTTTATTAACGCCTTTATTGCAGTTCTCCTTAGATCTTTTCCCTTTTTATGCACCTGTTTTCAAGATCATTTTATATCATTTATAATCTATTTATCTTTTTTTTCTCCTTTCTTTTTATTCTTTTTTTTTGCCCCCATTGCAATGAGCAGACCTGCAATCTGATGTAAGCCATTTTATGATCTTCCACCACACCGTTGCTACCTGGATACATCCTCTGTTTGATCGTTCTCACTCTTCAAAAAACCACTCAATTTCCCTCTCAATTCTTCGACTAATCTCTTCATCCATGAGGAGTTTGCCTCATTCATCCCCCACCCCGCCACACATATCCCTTCTCTCTCTTCTCTACCCCATCTTAACCTCATTTCTACACGGGGGCATGATCCGATAGGGAGAGCTTTTTGGAAGGAGGCGTTTTTTTGCGCTTAAGTCTATGTGCTTACTCCATTTTTACTTCCCAATGACCCCAATTCTATCATTTGGTGTTCTAACTAATATGTAATCTAGTCTAGAATAAGTCTCATGTACTTGCGAAAAGAAAGTATAATCTCTCTCTTTCATATTCCTAATTCTCCAGATGTCCACCAGTTGACACTCATGCATCATTTTTTTTAACCTTCTCAAGGACTTGCTTTCCTCTTCTCCTCTCCTCACACAGGAAGTGGTATCCATCTTCAGGTCTATACAGAGGTTAAAATCACCCGCCACTAACATACACCCTTTTTTAAAGTCCATCAATCTCTTCAACACTTCTCTCACAAATGTCACTGGCTTCTTATTTTGGACTATATATATATTGCTGATTGTGCACTCAAATTAAACCGTCGTCAATCCCTGTAATTTTACCTCTCAAAAAATAGGAACCTTCCCTTCCGGGTCCGTCAATCTCTCCTCAACCTCAAACCTTATATTTTTTAGCAAAGCCTATAGCAACTCCTTTTGCTCTAATTTTAATTGGTGAATTCGCGCATAAAAAAAACCATGTCGGAAAAGTATCTGGTTCTCAGTCTAACCTTCGACTCTATCTCTAAGTGTGTTTCTTGCAAGAATATCACTGAGGATTTTCTATGTTGTAGTTCTTTTAAATAACCTAAATCTCTTTCCCACTTTTTTCCCTTGACAATTTAGATTATGCCCTTTTACATTATATTGGTTATATATTTGGATTTCTTCCATTCTTACTCTTTTAATCTCCTGACTCCTTTTTCCTTACTTTTCCTCATTTCTGATTCCTTTTGAGCGTTTTTATCCCAACCTTTTTTTTTTCATCCCTCCTTATCCCATACCCACCCCCTCCCTCTCCCCCTTACTATTAAACAAAGAGCCCCCCTCTCCCTCCCCACCCATCCCCTCCCCCCCCCAACCCCTTCACCACCAGGTCCCTCCCCCCCTCCCCCCTCCCCTTCCCTGTAGAGCCCCTTTCCCCTATTCATTTTTAGGCCATTTAATGTGATTGAATCAATATCCCACCTTTGATTTGGTCTCCCCCCTTAGGGCTATACACTCCTCCCATGGCTTGCCTCCCCCTCCATCCCTCTCCCTATTGACCCTCTTTCTACTTGTACCACGGGTCTTAACAAAAAGGGCAAGAATTATATTTTAGCAAAGCTAGAGGAGCTGAAGGGATGAAACAGGAGGCAAATTAGGGACACGGAGGGGCAGAGAGAAAAAAAAAAAAAAAAAAAAACCTAACCTCCCTCCCCTCCACCCCCTTCTTTATGGAGCTTCTATACTGTTCGCAAAGTACGTCTCTTAGAGGCTGATCCCTCCCCCCCCCCCTGCAGATCCCTCTCCCCCCCCCCCATCACTGTGGGTAAAGAGGTAAAATCGCCATCTTAGATTCGGAAACGAAGAGTTTTGGAAAGGCGCGAATCTGCACTGCATGTCCCGTCGTGCCACAGTCTCGACTGTAAAAGTGGGAAAAAGGTATACCCCACGGAAGGATAGACCCAGGACCTTTTTGCCCCCTCCCAAAAGCCATCAAGACCTCAGACCCCCCCTCCACTCCCCTTCCATCCCTTGATGCAATAGAAATATAATGTTCCAGAAAAAGTAATCCTTTCTCTGGCCAGAGCACAATCACATGTAAAAGGACACAAAATGACAAGAACATTAGACGCCCCACACGCTGAACATGTTTCTGGCACATATTTTTCATTGGCTTATTCACCAAAGAGAAAAACTTTAAGGAACGACAAACACTAACTGTTTACTCTAAACAGTCATTATGTTACTCCTGGCCCCAAGTCTGCACTTAGTCTATTGTCTTTGCAATAAACTCCCTCTTATCTTTCTATAGTCTGTGTTACACTGTACATCCCATTTACTTTTGACCCATTCTCTGGGTAGTGTATGTTGTATGTTGTACTCCTGACCTTTTTTCTGTATAGTCTTTATTGTACATTAAAAAGCTATGTTTCACATTACACTTCTCATATTTTTCATTGCTTATTCACAATCAAAGTAAAAAACTTAAGACCGACAAACACTAACTGTTTACTCTAAACAGTATACGTTACTCCTGGCCCCTTCTCTGCATTGTCTATGCTGTGCATTCAACTCCTCTCTTATCTTTCTATAGTCTGTGTTACACTGTACATTATACTTTTGACCCATTCTCTGTGTAGTGTATGTTGTACGTTGCACTCCTGACCTTTTTTCTGTATAGTCTTTATTGTACATTAAAAAGCTGTTTCACATTACACTTCTGACCTCTTCTCAACATATTCTGATTCTTTGATTGAAGGGCTTATG
Organism: Staurois parvus; assembly: GCA_951230385.1. Lineage (NCBI taxonomy): Eukaryota > Metazoa > Chordata > Amphibia > Anura > Ranidae > Staurois > Staurois parvus. Next base: position 788 of record CATNWA010005529.1, on the reverse strand, counting down.
GAGCTTCTATACTGTTCGCAAGTACGTCTTTTAGAGGCTGATCCCTCCTAACACTGTGATCGACCTAGGAGAGGGATCTGCAAAGAGGTAGATCGCTTCTTAGAGTTTGGAAATGAAGAGTTGGAACTCTGCACTGCTGTCCCGTCGGCGTGCCCAGTCTCGACTGTAAAAGGGGGGAAGAAGGTATACCCCTTTACAGAGGATAGACAGCAGGACCTTTTTTTTTTGAAAACGAGCTTTAGCTCGAAACATGTTAGGGGATCCACCCTATTGACGCCTTTTGCTACTAGGGACCCACTAGCCACCAGGGAACTACCTCACCAGACCTGGATGAGTATATTTGCATTACTACTATACTCTATGGCTTTGTACTTGTGATACCACTAGCCACCAGGGTTCTGTACATTGGACTTTGATTTGTATGCGTTGCATGTTGAGTGAACCACTGACCACCAGGGAGCCTATTTATGTGGGCCCTGTATTTATATTATGTCGATGTGAGTTCTGGTTGCTTTGTTTATGTCTTGTGTTCTTAAATAAACGTACTTCACTATTAGCGCTTTCTTGCTTCCCGGCTCGTTTTGTAATGAGCTTATGCAAGGTGGCGTTTTGGATTTGAAAGCCAGAGGGGGCCTGGACAGCGGTGTACCTGTGACCCAGATGTCCATATATGACCAGATGGTGCCCAGGCTGTTGACCAGACCATGATGTCTTGCTGTTAATTACATACTGCTCATATTGTGTGTAGTCTGTGTTACACTGTACATTATACTTTTGACCCATTCTCT
>CATNWA010005528.1:0-20960 GCA_951230385.1 Staurois parvus | reverse complement strand
TAATACATAAGGGGGATATTATCCCATGTATAATACATAATGGGGAGATATGATCACCCATGTATAATACATAAGGGGGATATGATCTTCATGTATAATACATAAGGGGGGATATGATCTCCATGTATAATACATAAGGGGGATATGATCTCCATGTATAATACATAAGGGGGGATATGATCTCCATGTATAATACATAAGGGGGGATATGATCTCCATGTATAATACATAAGGGGGGATATGATCTCCATGTAGAAGATCAGCGATGTGCGAACTTGGTGCTCTATTTTCAAATTTCAGTGTTTTTGGTTTTGATTATATTATTGAATTACATTTTTTATTATTATATTATTATTTTTTATAGTTATTTATTAAAAAATAATTTTTTGATTTCGTGTTTTTCAAATTGTAAAATACCGGGGATGTTTACTAGACTCTTGTTCGGACAGATTTCAGTGAGTTATTCCTAAAAATTACAGGCCTACAATAAAAAAAAAAACATATTTCCATGCAAAAAAAAGTACCGCTTTGAGCACAGAAATATGGACATAATGAGGAGACCGCTAGGAGGTTAAGGGATATTCTGATGTTTTTAGCAGTCACTTCCAAGCTCTCATTCACTGTATATAGGGTACACCTTCAATTCTCCATAATCCTCATAAAATAGAAAAGACCCATGTAGCATGTACAATGAGTATAAAAAACATTTAATGCAGCATCTTACATTTGGGGACTTGAAATATTCAGCCATAAATTCCCATGAACCAGCCACAGAAACTTCCTGATATCAAAACCACATTTTCCAGTAAACAAAATGGCCGCACCACCACTTCTGGTTTTGAGCAATTACGTCAGACGTCACGTCCCTGATGCGTTTCGTCACTTCCAGACTTCTTCTGAAGGGATTTAGGGGGATTTGTGCTAGGAGGTAGGATTGGAGAGGTTTATGCTAGCAGGGGAGATTTGAGCGAGAGGATTTGTGCTAGGGTGGAACATTTGAGGGGAAACAGGATGTGTGCTAGGAGGGGTGAAGTAGAACTACAGGTGAAGTTTTTTTTTTTGAGGAGGTGCAAGTATCTGGTCTTAGGGCACAAAATTGTCTAGCATCGGCCCTGGTGACATCCTTGACCAAAAATGGTCATGACCATATTGGGTCAATAATATCACCCAGGATTCGAGGCAGAGGTGCTTCTACCACTAAATGACATATCCCTGGCTGGCTGGTGTTTGCAAACAAATCAGTTTGGGTTCCTGGGTGATGCCATTGTCCAAGAATGGTCATAACTATATTTGGTTACAGATGTCACCCAGGATCCCTGGCAGTAGTGCTACTGACACTAAATGACAGATCACCAGCTGGCAGGTATTTGTAAACAAATTAGTTGGGGTTCCTTGGTGATGTTATTGACTAAATACACTCATGAACATATTTGGCCAATGACATTGTAGCAATCTTGCTCATCAAAGTTGGACGCGGAGTTCCCCTTTTTTATTGGAAATATTCCTCAATCCTTTATTCCCTACCCCCTCCCTTCCTGAGAGGCACAGGGACAGATGTGTAAGTGTTAAAAGTTGCTGGCAGGCTGAAGCAGCAGGGGGGGCCCAGAGCTACCAAGCCGCCCCATAGAGACAGCAGACAATCTGTGTAAAATATCACACCTCCTAATCAAGATAAGATAGTTTTTTCCCAGGACTTGAAAGAAGTTGGAACCTCATGAACCCTACCAGGCAGGTGACAGAAGTTAAATGAACATTCCTCAGGTCAGCTGTCACCTATGTTTCATATCATGGATAATGAAGCTGTCAGTTTTAATGCAGAGCCCCTCCACCCGGTGCGTCGATTGCGTTCCATTAGCTGGACAATCGTTGTGCAGGGCGCAGCTGAGTGTGGCATTGTTATGCACGTCACATCGCGGTTTTAGATCGTCCGGTCCTTTGGTCACGAGTTTGGTGAGAAGGTCTGGGATCTGACGCTGCGGGCGTGACGTATTATTGTTGGTCGTGGTCGTGCGATTGTCGCATGTTGAGGGTGGCGATTGGGCGACCGTGACAGACATCACCCAAGATCTCCAGCCATAGTGCTACCACCGCTAAAAATTACAGATATTCAGCCAGTTTCTGAGTACAACTATGGAGTCATGCTGGTAAACTGGACAAATTTGACCAGTTTGCTTGGTGGCTCACCGAACTGTGAACAGACAACATTAGTTTGACCCCAACACTAATCTCATCCCTACTGCTGACCCTTCAGAAGGTGTGAATGTATTTCTATTTGCCAGTACCTGCCCAAAGAAAACTTTCAAGGTCAGTTTGGTTTTAGATACACGCCAGCAGTTACCTGACATCTGTATCAGCCACACAGACCATTGCGCTCTCTCAGAATATTTTGCACATTCTCCGCATTATTTCATGCAGCAGGTGACACCCTCTGTTTTATGTCTCTTAGAACTCATCGCCAAGTTATGTACAGAGCCTCATTCTGTCATACCCAGTTGTCACCAGGTGACTCACAGTGCTCATAAATCAGACTTTCCCCTGAAAATATGCTTTTATGTGCGTCACATGATGGGAATTCCTATTGTAACAATGTTACTGGGGGGCAAAAAGCATCTTTCACATTGTCGTGTCACCAAAATGTGATTGTATCCTTGTAAGAGATGATGAAAGGGAGTTGAATGAACACATGATTCCATTATACAGAACAAAAAGATACAATATATAAATACAGAACAAAAAGATACAATATATAAATACAGAACAAAAAGATACAATATATAAATACAGAGCAAAAAATATACAATATATAAATACAGAACAAAAAGATACAATATATAAATACAGAGCAAAAAGATACAATATATAAATACAGAGCAAAAAGATACAATATATAAATACAGAGCAAAAAGATACAATATATAAATACAAAACAAAAAGATACAATATATAAATACGGAGCAAAAAGATACAATATATAAATACAGAGCAAAAAGATACAATATATATATATAAATACAGAGCAAAAAAGATACTATATATATATATACAGTGGGGATCGAAAGTTTGGGCACCCCAGCTAAAAAATTTGTATTAATGTGCATAAAGAAGCCAAGGAAAGATGGAAAATCTCCAAAAGGCATCAAATTACAGATTAGACATTCTTATAATATGTCAACAAAAGTTAGATTTTATTTCCATCATTTACACTTTCAAAATAACAGAAAACAAAAAAATGGCGTCTGCAAAAGTTTGGGCACCCTGCAGAGTTAATATCTTGTACTGCCCCCTTTGGCAAGTATCACAGCTTGTAAACACGTTTTGTAGCCAGCCAAGAGTCTTTCAATTCTTGTTTGAGGTATCTTTGCCCATTCTTCCTTACAAAAGTCTTCCAGTTCTTTGAGATTTCTGGGCTGTCTGTCACGCACTGCTCTTTTAAGGTCTATCCATAGATTTTCAATTATGTTGAGGTCAGGAGATTGTGAAGGCCATGGCAAAACCTTCAGTTTACGCCTCTTGATGCAATCCCCTGTGGATTTCGAGGTGTGTTTAGGATCATTATCCATTTATTGAAGCCATCCTTTCTTTAACTTCAGCTTATACACAGATGGCATCATGTTACCATCCAAAATTTGCTGAAATTTTATTGAATCCATTTTTCCTTCTACTCGTGAGATGTTCCCTGTGCCACTGGCTGCAACACAACCCCAAAGCATGATTGATCCAACCCCATGCTTAACAGTTGGACAGAGGTTCTTTTCATTAAATTCTGTGCCCCTTCTACTCCAAACGTACCTTTGCTCATTCCGGCCAAAAAGTTCAATTTTAACCTCATCGGTCCACAGAACTTGTTTCCAAAAAACATCAGCCTTGTCTATATGTTCATTTGCAAAGTTCAAACGAATTTTGTGGTGAGGACGTAGAAGAGGTTTTCTTCTGATGACTCTTCCATGAAGACCATATTTGTACAAGTATCTCTTTATAGTGGAATAGTGTACCACAACTCCAGTGTCTGCCAGATCTTTCTGGAGGGGATCGTGCAGTCAAACGTGGGGGTTTTGAATTGTTTTTCTCACAATCCTGCGAGCTGTTCTGTCTGATATTTTTCTTGGTCTTCCAGATGTTGCTTTAACTTCCACTGTTCCTGATGACTGCCATTTCTTAATCACATTCCGAACAGAGGATATTGACATCTGAAAACGCTTTGCTATCTTCTTATAGCCTTCTCCAGCTTTGTGAGCGTCAATTATTTTCAGTTTCAGTTTTCTAGACAACTGCTTAGAAGAACCCATGGTGCTGATTGTTGGGGCAAGGTCAGATGAGTCTGGGCATTTAAAACCTTTGAGCTTGACATAACCTGGTCTTCCCAGACGATGATTGAGAACAATCCATGACACTGGCAGGTCTCAGCTTTGCAAAGGGGGCAGTGCATGCTATAAATTCTGCAGGGTGCCCAAACTTTTGCAGACGCCATTTTTTCGTTTTCTGTTATTTTGAAAGTGTAAATGATGGAAATAAAATCTAACTTTTGTTGACATATTATAAGAATGTCCAATCTGTAATTTGATGCCTTTTGGAGATTTTTCCATCTTTCCTTGGCTTCTTTATGCACATTAATACAAATTTTTAGCTGGGTGCCCAAACTTTCGATCCCAATATATCAATACACTGTATATAAAATATATATATAAGATACAGAAAAAACAAAAAGATACAATATATAAATACAGCTCAAAAATACAGAGTAACAAAGTCTGAGATCCTCCCGTTCACACTTGAATAATGCTACCATGATACGTTTTTAGTGTGTTTTTTTTATACGTGTTTTTTTTTCAAGTGCAATATTTAGAAATGGGCCAAAATCTTTACCAAGTAATTTTAGACCTATTAGTTTAACTTCTATAGTTGGGAAGATACTGGAGAGTTTAATAAAAGACCACATAGATGAGTTCTTGCTGGAAAAATATATTTTAAGCAACAGACATCATGGATTCATGAAAGACAGACGTTGTCAAACAAATCTGATTTCTTTTTATGAGGGCACTGCCCAAGGCCCCAGGGTCAGTAGGGGGCCCCATGAGATGCCCCTGGTACCTTTCATAGGCTTTTTTGGGTGTGGTGTGAGTGTGCCTCATGATCCCCTATTGCCTGGGGGCTCCATGAGTTGTCAGTCCACCCCTGAATGAAGAGTGGTATCAGATTCCATTATTCACCATCCGGACTTATATTTGTCAATTCCCAGGGGAATTCAGGCTGTCTTGGATGCCAAGGGAGGTCCAACATATAGGACAACAATTTTATTCTTTTAACTGATGTTTCCATAATTTGTCCAACCCCTCTACATATCCATTGCCCTCCATGTGAGTTGCCAAGAAGCACGTAGGTACTCATTTTTGTGCACTGAGGTTTGGTAAACCCAACTTAGGGCACTTTTTTTTATTAGTTCCTCAGCAGGGGTTTAAACAACAGATCAGCTTTGGCTGCAATATACACTTCTTCCACTAGGTGGCAGTCTTCCAGGTTGATTGACATTTAAGTCAGAGAACTGAGGACATGCCATGAGTGGAGGGCAGCATGGACCCCTGATGGGAGGGGGGTTTACACACTGAAGACTTATTCACACCAGAAAGCGGTGCAGGAGACCCATGTTCCATGCGTTTCCAGCACCGCATTTAAAATGCACCCTATTTGAGATCTGCAGTGCATTTGAATAATTTGTTAATGACACCCCAAACGCAGATCGCAAACGCAGAACGTTTGCCTGTACCGGATCGCATAGTATAGAAGTGCGATGTGATACAGGTGCAGCGCATTTCCAAAAGTAGTGCATGCACTACGTTTAGTCCTGTGCGGTGCGATTTCAGCCCATTCAAAACGGATTGAACAGCACAGTGGCTAAATGGTTAGCACTTCCGCCTGGCAGTACTCGGGTCGTTGGTTTGAATCCCAGCCACGGCACCAACTGCCAAGAGTTTGCATGTTCTCCCTGTGCCTGCGTGGGCTTCCTCCAGGTGCTCCAGTTTCCTCCCACACTCCAAAGACATGCTGGTAGGTGAATGGCTCCTGTCTAAATTGTCCCTAGTATGTGTATGTATGAATGTGAGTTAGGGACCTTAGATTGTACACCCCTTGAGGGTTAGGGACTGATGTGAATGTACAATATATATGTAAAGTGCTGTGTAAATTGATGGCGCTATATAAGTACCTGAAATAAATAAATAAAATTAATGGGTTGAAATCTCACCACACAAAACTGCGTTGTGGAACACACGGCAAACACTGATGTGAACCAGCTCTTAACAATTGTGTTGAGGTGCACCAATACATATGTGTTAACACACACGTTATAGCACAGGTTAACACGTTAAGGCGGTTCATTCATTCTAAAGGGGCTGCCAGCGCACCGCAACCAAAGAAAAAAGCGACATGACCCTTTTGTTAATAATGCAGCACACCATAACGCATGCAGTATGTTGGGCTCTACTGTGCAATGCATCGGGGAGTCCTTCTGCACATTGGCCACAATGCACAGTATGAAGGGGCTCTGGAAGTATATTGATGACATTACTGAGGACCATCCACTGGCGGAAAAAGATGCAAAGAAAGGGAACCCTGTGTGCCATGTAACCAGTCTGAAAAAAAATAAGTATAACATTTATTTTTTTAAAAAGTAAAAAAATGGGGGGGGGGGGAGGACTCCAGGAGGGAGGGGGGGGAGCATTGGCTTTAAGAAAGTGGTTGGCATGCAATGCACAAAATAAATTGCATTGACGTGCGTTATCACACTTGACGAAGGTGTACATGGGCCCTGGATTTCTGTTGCAAAGTTTCCTAGAGAAGCAATCTAACTGGTCACTCTTAGGCAGAACAGACAGTTACTCCTTCAGAGATTTTTACAAGGACCTCTGTAGGCAGAAGTAGAGAATGGTGGCTGTTCTGTGCGCTGCAACTTGACTGTAGATTGTTCCTTCTTGCATTCCAACCTCCTACTGGCAGGACTGAGAATTACAGCTCACTTTTAGTGGTTAATGATTCATACTCTGAGTGGTCTCGGGGTGTCAGTGGTGTACCCCAAGGTTCAGTGTTGGGATCCTTACTTTTTAATATATTTAAAAACAATATAGGGTCAGGGATTATAAATCCCATTTCAGTCTTTGCAGATGACACAAAAATGTGCCGTGGAATAACGTCCTTACAGGATGTCTTCAATTTACAAGCCGACCTCAATGCTCTGTGTAATTGGGGACTATGGGGCCAATGAGGTTTAATGTTGATAAATGTAAGGTTCTGCACTTGGGGGCTAAGAATATGCATGCATCATACAAACTAGGGGGGGGGGGGGGGTAGCAAAATGCTCTCTTGTATTAATAGAGGTATATAGACTCCATAGAGAGGAGATATCACCCCCCCCCCCCCCCGGTACAACAAAACATTTAGTAACACCTCATCTGGAAAGGCAGTTCAGTTTGGGCACCAATATCACAAGAAGAAAACATTGGGGAACTGGAGAAAACAGAGAAGGGCAAACCAAACTGAAAGAGGCCATGGAGGAGATCAGCTATGAGAAAGATTAGAGGAACTGAATGTATTCTCTCTATGAGAGACGGAGGATAAGGGGTGTGTTATTAATATGTTAGGGGGTCCATGTATGTTGGGTAAACAGTGGGATGATGATCTCCAAATGGGTGTTGTATGTTTGGGGGGTGTGGGAGAATGGGTGTTGTATGGTTTGGGGTGTGTTGAGAATGGGTTTGTATGTTGGGGGTGGGGAATGGGTGTAATGTGTTTGTGTGATAATGGGTGTTGTATGTTGGGGGGTGTTGTTAGAATGGGTGTTGTATGTTGGGGGGGTTTTGTTTGTGTACTAATGGTTGTTGTATGGGGGGATGTGGTGAAATGTCCATGTATAATGTAAGGGGGGATTGATCACAATGGTGTATTTTTGTATAAGGGGGGATATGATCTCCATGTATAATAATAAGGGGGATATGTTGGATCTCCATGTATAATACATAAGGGGGGTATGATCTCCATGTATAAATACATAAGGGGGATATGTTGGGTCACCATGTATAATACATAAGGGGGGGTATGATCTCCAGGTGTATAAATACATAAGGGGGGATATGATCACCATGTATAATACATAAGGGGGATTATGATCACCATGTAAGTAATACAATAAGGGGGGGTGGGGGTATGATCTCCATGTATAATACATAAGGGGGATATGATCACCATGTATAATACATAAGGGGGGATATGATCACCATATATAATACATAAGGGGGGATATGATCTCCATGTATAATACAACATAAGGGGGGATATGGATGATCACATGTATAATACATAAGGGGGGATATGATCTCCATGTATAATACATAAGGGGGATATGATCACCATGTATAATACATAAGGGGGGATATGATCAACATGTATAAATACATAAGGGGGGTATGATCTCTCATGTATAATACATAAGTGGGGGATATGATCTCCATGTATAATACATAAGGGGGGATATGATATCAAAGGGTGGGTGTATGTTATATAATACATAAGGGGGGGGGATATGATCTCCATGTATAATACATAAGGGGGGATATGATCTCCATGTATAATACATAAGGGGGGATCTGATCTCCATGTATAAATACATAAGGGGGGATATGATCCATCCATGTATATTACATAAGGGGGGATATGATCTCCATGTATAAAATACATAAGGGGGGGATATGATCTCCATGTATAATACATAAGGGGGGATATGATCTCCATGTATAATACATAAGGGGGGGATATGATCTCCATGTATAATACATAAGGGGGGGGGATATGATCTCCATGTATAATACATAAGGGGGGATATGATCTCCATGTATAATACATAAGGGGGATATGATCTCCATGTATAATACATAAGGGGGGATATGATCTCCATGTATAATACATAAGGGGGATATGATCTCCATGTATAATACATAAGGGGGGATATGATCTCCATGTATAATACATAAGGGGGGGATATGATCTCCATGTATAATACATAAGGGGGGATATGATCTCCATGTATAATACATAAGGGGGGATATGAATCTCCATGTATAATACATAAGGGGGGATATGATCACCATGTATAATACATAAGGGGGATATGATCTCCATGTATAATACATAAGGGGGGATATGATCATCCATGTATAATACATAAGGGGGATATGATCTCCATGTATAATACATAAGGGGGATATGATCTCCATGTATAAATACATAAGGGGGGATATGATCTCCATGTATAATACATAAGGGGGGGGATATGATCTCCATGTATAATACATAAGGGGGGGTATATGATCTCCATGTATAATACATAAGGGGGATATGATCTCCATGTATAATACATAAGGGGGATATGATCTCCATGTATAATACATAAGGGGGATATGATCTCCATGTATAAATACATAAGGGGGGATATGATCTCCATGTATAATACATAAGGGGGGATATGATCTCCATGTATAATACATAAGGGGGATATGATCACCATGTATAATACATAAGGGGGGATATGATCTCCATGTATAATACATAAGGGGGGGATATGATCTCCATGTATAATACATAAGGGGGGATATGATCTCCATGTATAATACATAAGGGGGGATATGATCTCCATGTATAATACATAAGGGGGATATGATCACCATGTATAATACATAAGGGGGGATATGATCATCCATGTATAATACATAAGGGGGGATATGATCTCCATGTATAATACATAAGGGGGGGATATGATCTCCATGTATAATACATAAGGGGGGATATGATCTCCATGTATAATACATAAAGGGGGATATGATCTCCATGTATAATACATAAGGGGGGATATGATCTCCATGTATAATACATAAGGGGGGATATGATCTCCATGTAATAATACATAAGGGGGGATATGATCTCCATGTATAATACATAAGGGGGGGATATGATCTCCATGTATAATACATAAGGGGGGATATGATCTCCATGTATAAATACATAAGGGGGGATATGATCTCCATGTATAATACATAAGGGGGGGAGATATGATCTCCATGTATAATACATAAGGGGGGATGATCTCCATGTATAATACATAAGGGGGGGATATGATCTCCATGTATAATACATAAGGGGGATATATGATCTCCATGTATAATACATAAGGGGGGATATGATCTCATGTATAATAATAAGGGGGGATATGATCATCCATGTATAATACATAAGGGGGATATGATCTCCATGTATAATACATAAGGGGGGATATGATCTCCATGTATAATACATAAGGGGGATATGATCTCCATGTATAATACATAAGGGGGATATGATCTCCATGTATAATACATAAGGGGGGATATGATCTCCATGTATAATACATAAGGGGGGGATATGATCTCCATGTATAATACATAAGGGGGGATATTGATCTCCATGTATAATACATAAGGGGGATATGATCTCCCATGTATAATACATAAGGGGGGATATGATCTCCATGTATAATACATAAGGGGGATATGATCTCCATGTATAATACATAAGGGGGATATGATCTCCATGTATAATACATAAGGGGGGATATGATCTCCATGTATAATACATAAGGGGGGATATGATCTCCATGTATAATACATAAGGGGGGATATGATCTCCATGTATAATACATAAGGGGAGGGGGGATATGATCTCCATGTATAATACATAAGGGGGATATGATCTCCATGTATAATACATAAGGGGGGATATGATCTCCATGTATAATACATAAGGGGGGGATATGATCACCATGTATAATACATAAGGGGGGATATGATCTCCATGTATAATACATAAGGGGGATATGATCTCCATGTATAATACATAAGGGGGGATATGATCTCCATGTATAATACATAAGGGGGGATATGATCTCCATGTATAATACATAAGGGGGGGATTATGATCTCCATGTATAATACATAAGGGGGGATATGATCTCCATGTATAAATACATCAGTGGTTCATAGAGTGAACTCGGTGTAGAGTTATTCCCCCTGAGGTCATCATAGAGGACAAGGGGGCGCTCTTTACGTCTGGAGAAAAAGAGATTTAATCTCCAAACACGGAAAGGTTTCTTCACAGTGAGAGCTGTGAAAATGTGGAATAGACTCCCTCAAGAGTTGGTTGTGTGCCAGCTCAGTGGATTGCTGTAGGAAAGTCCTGGATTTTTTCTTGGATACACAGAATATAACTGGATATAACATTTATAGGTAAAGTTGATCCAGGGAATATCCGATTGCCTCTCAGGGGATCAGGAAGGAATTTTTTCCCCTGCAGGAGTAAAATTTGGATCATGCTTTGCTGGGTTTTTTGCCTTCCTCTGGATCAACTGTGGGTGTAGGTTTATAAACTTTTTTTTGTTGAACTGAATTGACTTTTGTCTTTTTTCAGCCACACTAAACTATGTCACTTTTTTTTGGTGGGATTCTGCAAACAAAACTAATATTTGGGTGCTAAATACAAACTCCATTGAGGTCAATGGGAGCCATATATGTCAGTTCTGGCTATTCTCTAGACTAATAGGCAAGGGAGTTTCAGTGTATGGGGGGGGGGGGGAGGGGCTGTGCACTCCCAGGGGGAACATGTACGAAAGCAAAAAAGTTTTGTTGTGAGAGCAGTGATTTTTATGGGGGGCCATTCAAGTCAAACTGGGCCTTTTGAGTTTATATAATAAAAGAAAAGAAAACAAATTTCAAGGGGTGGAAACTGAATTTATTTTTTGAAACACTCCCCTGCTACATTTATACAATTATCCCAGTGTGTAACTAATGCCTGGAAAGCTTCAGCATAGAAAGATTTGTCAGTACGCTGAACCATCCTATGACAGCCCGGCTTCACTTCATCATCAGTGCAATGTTGACCTCCAAACAGGGGCGGACTGACAACTCATGGGGCCCCCCCTGGCAATAGGAGATCATGGGGCCCCTGTGTCCTTGCCCAAACTCAAAAAAGCCTATGAAAAAGGTACCAGGGGCATCTCATGGGGCCCCCTACTGACACCTGGCCCTCGGGCAATGCCCGAGTTTCCAAATGGTCAGTCCGCCCCTGCGTGAGATCTCCCTGCTGTCATTTCTGAATCTGTTCCTGTCCATTCCGTGAAATTTGGGTGCTCGTGCCCACTTCTGTGTTTCCTCTATTTCTACATAAGATAAATACAAAAACAGGGATGATGAGAAACCCTTCATAATGGGCACAGCGGATGTAAAGACCTGGAACTCAGCACAGGGGTAGTGGGAACCCCTCATAATGGGCACAGAGGAGAGGCTGAACATACCTGGGAACTCGGCACACACCGACACTAGGATGGAGGGAACCCCTCATAATGGGCACAGCGGGTGTAGAGACCTGGGGAACTCAGCACAGGTGGGGGTGAGGGGGGGAGAAAAAAGTGGATAATGCGGGAACCATCATAATGGGTGACAGCAGTGGGTGTACAGACCCCAGAAACTCAGCACAGGGATGGTGAGGAACCCCTCATAATGGGCACAGCTCTCAAAGATGTACAGACCCGGGAACTCAGCACAGGGATGGCGGGAACCCCTCATAAAAAAATGGGTACCGTTTTTTTTTTTAGTCAGTTGTACACGAACCTGGGAAAACTCCAGCACAGGGAAGGATGGAACCCCTCATAATGGGCAAAGCAGTAGCCTGTACACAGAGCCCAGAAACTCAGCACAGGGAATGGCGGGAACCCCTCAAAAATGGGCACAGCGAGTGATAGAGACCTCGGGAACTCGGCACAGGATGGCGGAACAACTCATAATGGGCGCAGCAGGTGTACATACAGACCCAAGAACTCGGCCAGAGGTATGGTTGAACCTCTCATAAATGGGCACAGCAGGTAGTGGTGCAGACGCTGGGAACTCGTGCACACGGATGGAGGGAACCCCTCATAATGGGCACAGCCGGTGTACAAGACCTGGGAATTTCAGCACAGGGATTGGGTGGGGAACCAACTCTCATAATGGGCCACAAGCGGGGGAATTACAGACTCAGGGTACTGCAATGGCGGTTTAAGTCCACTTTAAACTTAAATATCAGTTAAAAGATTTTTATTTACATTTTTAAATAACTGATATCCTTGTGTCTGGTCTCCTTGTGTGGAGTTCTACATGTTACTGGGGGTTTCTGTTGGAGGGTCGGAAAGCGATCAGGAGGTGTCATCGCGGCGGATATCAGTGTCTGGAGTTGTTGAACCCTCACTGAGAGTTCCCCATCATTACATAATGTTTGCTATTCTCTGCTTCTTCTCCTCCCTGTGGCCTACCCCGCCTGCCATCTGTGGCTCTGCAGATGCTGAATTCTGGCATCAGTTGAGGACAGACGCAACGTTTGAGAAGTCACATAATTAGCAGGTTTTTGATTGGTCATTGGGTAGTGAGGCTCAGAAGAAGTCGGAGGGTGCTTATTATGTCTGGGTGATGTGCGGGAACCAGCGCCAAACTAACGCCCAAATGTTCCTTCATCCTCTGCAGTCTTCAGCGTTCTCTCTTCAGTGGATTGCGCCATTGGAGTGCGTGCATTCTCTTCCACTGCCGTGGAACTACAAAGATCCCAGCATGCCTTGTTGCCAGTGCTAAAGTTGGAAATGACCACCACTAAAGGGACATTGATCCCACCAGGGCGGACTGACCATTCTGGAAACTCGGGCAACTGCCCGAGGCCCGGGTCAGTAGGGGGCCCCAGATGAGATGTCCTTGGAACCTTTTTCATAGGCTTTTTTTAGTTTTGGAGGAAGGACAACAGGGGCCCCATGAAACCCTATTGCCCAGTGGGCCCCATAAGTTAGTCAGTCCGCCCCTGGTTCCCACTGACCCCCACTGAATTGGTTTAAGCAGGGTTCCCCTAAGACCTGAGTAATAAAATTCAAGGTTTCCTCTGGTTCCTTTAAGAAAGGCTGGTTTACAGTATAAAAACACAACAGATACCAATTCAAATCCAATGTAATATATTGCAGCTTACCAATCATTAGATGTGATGGCTGCATTAGTTTTCTTTTTAGGCATTTCCCCCCCCCCTCTGGTTTCACCTGGTGATCTGGCCAGTAACACACCTCCTGTATTAGAGCGCCCCCCACTCTGGATGAAGGAACACAGGGGACACAGCAGACAGCAGCATTGTCAGTAGGGGATGTAGGTGGGAATGTTAGATGGACTAGCAATATTTAAAAAATATACTAGCAAACTGAAGCTGAAACTCCAGCTCAACATTTTATAATCATTTACAACAAACAGTTTTATTTTCCCTTTTGGGATGAAGATTTTTTATATAAATAAGTAACAGGCTCTGGTCATTGTAAGGCTGATCACTGGTATTATTACCAGGTGCAGATAAAAAGAAAGAAAATAGATATAAACTTTGCGCCACAGAAAAAATAATCTTTCAGAAAATTAAATGCAGCTGTTCTATAAAACCAATCCAATAAACTTTTTAAACACTCCACAGCGCAAATAAATGTATATATATAAAAACTTAAACTACTAAAAATAAAAGTCCACAAAAAAACCCCAAAAATAATAAAAGTTGCTCCAAATTCTTCATACAAATGTTTCTACACAAACCATTCCATGATGAAGTGGACTCTTTGCTGGTATGGCAGTTTAACATATTTTTTCAGATATAATTACTATTTTGCGCTGTAGAGTATTAGTTAAAAGTATAAAATAGAAAGAAAAGTTAACAAAGAAAACTAAAGGCTCAATGTACACGAGAATACCACTGACCGCCGGCTTTGGAATAAGGCAAAATCGCGGTACCGCGGTTGCCACGTTTTGCCACATTTTTCATTTTCCCGCGTTTAAAGCAGTCAAAATCGTTCCTATCCTGAAAGACGATTCTTACTGCATTCAGGAGAGGGAGGTAGTCCCATCATTCACATGGGACGTTTTGATAATGCTGGTAAGTTAGCTGTGTAAAGTCACGTTAAAAATGGTGAGTTTTCAGCTTTTTTTAGTGTTTTTGCATTAGCATTTTTCCATGTTTAAGCAGCGTTTTTCCATGTTTGCG
Source organism: Staurois parvus (assembly GCA_951230385.1). Classification (NCBI taxonomy): domain Eukaryota; kingdom Metazoa; phylum Chordata; class Amphibia; order Anura; family Ranidae; genus Staurois; species Staurois parvus. Next base: position 5,864 of record CATNWA010005528.1, on the reverse strand, counting down.
TTTTTTTTTAGCATTTTTTTGGACTTGAAAAAAGGAATATGTCAAAAAAAAAATAGATCCAATAAACGCTGGTTTGTGGCGTTTTACCTCGCTTTGCCGCATTTTTCAGCGTTAGATCATTTTTACAGCTATAAGGACTCCTCTAGAGAAACCCACTATCCTGGTTTTTTTACCAGCCAAAAAATGTCCCAACCAAAAAACGCTGATTCGCTGTCCCATATGTGTGCAATGGACACATAGGATATACAACGCCGGGATGGACACATGGGAACAACATGTCCGGGGAGGAACACATGGAGATAACATGCCTGGGATGGACTAACACTAGTGATAAAATGATGTGCCGGGGATGGACCACATAAGAAAACACGCCGGGATGGAACACATGGAATAACTATCCGGGGATGGACACTATGTATAATACATGCCGGTGGATGGACAACGTAAGGATAACATGCCGTGGATGGACACAACATAATAAAATGTGCCAGGTGGTATCGGACACGTAGGATAACATGCCGGGATGGACAACACGTAGTGATAACACGCCGGGGATGGACACGTAGTAATAACACGCCGGGATGGACACGTAGAATAAACCTCCCCGGGGTATGGACCACTTAGGATAACACACCGGGGATGGACACGTAGATAACACGCCGGGGATATGGACACGTAGGATAACACGCCGGGGGATAGGAACAGCGTATGGAATATACAACGCTCGGGGAATGGACACGTAGGATAACAACGCCGGGAGGACACGCAGGATCACACGCATGGACACGCAGTAAGTGGGATGGATTCACGCAGATAACACGCCGGGGAAGCAGAGACACTTAGGAAAATATTTGTACCCGGGGATAGGACACAAGTAGGATTAATATGCCGGGATGGACACATTTTATATTTACGCAGGGATGGACTTACGGTAGGATCAACATTTTCTGGGATGACACGTAGTATTAACCCGCTTCGTCTATGGATCACTTTTTGTTAACTATGCGGTGTCGTTGGTGTGACTAGGTCTTGTGAGATTATTTTTCGGGGAAGGACTTTTAGGATAAAACGCCGGTGGAATTTTTATATTTTTAACACGCCTGTTTTTGTTTTTTTTTTTTCATATTTGATAAACATGGCTGTTTTTTTAATATGATGTCGTAGTACCATCCTGCGCTTCTGCCTATTCTTTTTTACAAATAACAGGTATTTTATTTTTTTTTTTTTTTCATTTTTTTTTATTTTATTTTTTTTTCATTTGTGGGGTTTCTGTGTTTCATTTTTTTCTTTCTTATTAGGGGAGAGATGTTTTTTTTTATATAATTATTTTTTTTTTATTTTCTGTTTTTTTTGGTATTCTTCTGGGATTTTAAAATGTCTAACTGGACCCAAAGGCGGACGACCTTTTGGAAACTCGGGCACTGCCCGAGGGCCCGGGGTCAGTAGGGGTCCCATAGATCCCCGGTACCTTTTTCATAGGTTTTTTTGATTTGGGCAAGGACACAGGGGCCCCAAAACCCTTATTTTTGGGGGGCCCCATGAGTTGTCAGTCCGCCCCTGCCGGCCCTTTTCCCAAACAGATCCAGAAGTGAACAAAAGTGTACAAACCACCAAAATGAGGGTAATAGCAAGAAAATGTGAGCCAATACTAAAAAGTATGGTACAAAATGAATAGATCCTGATGGGTTTTAAGTTATGGTGGATATAAAAGAAAAATAAATAAAAAAAAAGAAAAAACTATCCAAATGGGGAAAAAATGATATGTCCAAAATTAGGATGAAATCGAGGAAAACGCATAAACATGCAAGTGTATATCAAAATGCGTAAACAAACATAAAAAATTAATAACCCCAAAAAAACTCACATATTTTTTCCATAAACAGATATAAAAGCAGAATAAATCCATAAACATGAATAAAACAATAGTGAAAATTTTCCTGTGACTAAATCTGACAATGAAAAGCCCCAAAAAACAAAGACCAAAAGCAAAAAATTATTGTGAAAAGTCCAAAAAAAATGGTGCTAAAATTGAAAACGCACGTCAGACCCCGCCCTTTTCCGGACTGAAGGATTAGCCAATCAAAACCGCCTGCCGGCAAAAAATTCACCCCCCCCACCCCACCCCGATTTTCCAAAGATGGGCCACAACCTGTGTACCGCAGCCTGAGAGCAATTGTTACTGGGCGTTTAAATTTGCAATTACCCTCCATTTTGTACAGAGAAAGAGGAAACTCGGCAATATCACTAGTGTTTTCAAAAAAGCGTCGGTATAAAACCCGTCATGCAGGGGAAAAAATACCAAGTTTTAAAACCCCCACACAGAAACGCCTTTTAGAGACAGGATTCTTAGTTTGTATTTAAAGAGCTTTTGAAACGTTAAAAACTTTCAGAAAGTAAGTTATTTCTAAAAGGGCAAAAAGGGGCAATAAAAATATTTCCAAAAAAAAAGGGAGCCAAAATAAAAAATATACAGAGAGCAATAACACAGCAAAAGAGATAACAGAAAAAAAATTTAAAGGGGGTAAAGTACTTGCCAAAAAGTCCTGGTTTTAAGCAGACCCCGTTTCCTGGCCAAAAGGATGCTTTATCTTTTTCCCCAAAGTTTATTTCCCATGTTAAAAGAGAGAATCTTTACTTTTTTCCAAATCAGCTTGCTTACTTTTCTAGGAAATCACAGGGGTTTTCCCTGAAGCAGAGAACCAATCGCCTCATTGGGAGGATTTTAGGTGGGACTCAGGCCGACCAAACCCAGAAATTATACTTTTTGGGCAAGAACTTTTCTTAGTACATGTAAAATTCCCCCCGGGGAGATTAATAGCAGAATCAACTCGAACTCTACAATGAAATATGTCATACCCTGGGATGGTTAAGGGGAAATTTTTTTTCTGCCTCCTGTTTATCTCGCTTTGGGGGGTGTAGTACCAAAACGATTGTATTAAAGTGAGCCTTTTCGAAAATGTGCTCCATGTTGTTAAGTCTTTCATAATCCAAGATTGAATCATAGGGAAAATGGATGTTGAAGTGGTGTCTGGTTTACTGTTTATCGGAAATGCCCTTGAGCCATAAAGGGACTTGTTTATGGTTTAACGAATCCCAGATTGAGAAGTTAACAGACTTTTGGGCCCCAGCTCGGGGGAAATTTATAGCTCGGGAGCTCCCCACGGGGCCTTTTGCCTTTTTAAACACAGTTTAACATTTCTGAGGGGGGGGGAATTGGAGGGGGAAACTGATTTGGAGTTGCCATGATACAGTGGAAGACCCTTAGAAAAGGAGGTTTGCACCCATCCTGTGGCATGATTCTACACTGACCAACACCATGAAATTTCAGAAAAAAAAAAAAACACTCTCCCCGTATGGTGAATGGGGGTAACCACAAAAGGGTTTTCCTAAGTAGCCGATTAGCCGCTCACCTCCTGAAATCGCCCCGCAGGGGCAAAACACTTTTGGGATCCACAAACCGGTGCTCCATGCAAAAATTCCCTGTCACAGGAAAAACCTCTCCCTCAACGATCTCCCTCCGGATGTGGCGTTTTGGGGTGGCGATATCCCCCAGGTATAGGGGTAAGCCATTATAAAGAGTCAGCATGTACTCCCCCGTCAACAGCCTCTTCTATGCGGGAGGGTTTACTAGCTGTAAAAAAAAACGTCAAAAAACAGCCGCAAAAAAACGCTGTAAAAACATCCCGGTGCAGAGGGCTTTAAACCCACCAACCGGCAGCTGAAAGCCTTTGTGTATTTTTTTGGGGTTGCATTAGGAGTTTTGCAAAAAAACCCCAAAAACCCCAAACGGATTCAGCAGTTTGCACTGTACAGCCCTAATGCAGCTGTCACATCTAAAAATTTGGGAAAGCTGCATAAATAAATGTTTGCTTTGGATAAAATAGACCTTGAAACAATCTTTTTTTTGGAATTTTTGAATTTGCTCGGGAAATTTTGGGGCAGACTTTAAAATGAAACATATGTTCCCTGCACAAATTTGGGGCTCGCGACAACGCATATTATAAACGTCGCACGTTGCATGCCATTTTTTTTTGAATGGCGCCCCAACACGGGGCGAAACAGCTCCAGCACATGCCCACTACTCCTGCCGGGGGCGGACTGACCATTGGAAACTCGGGCACTGCCCGAGGGCCCGGGTCAGAGGGGCCCCCCCATGAGGAATGCCCCTGGTACCTTTTCAAAACTTTTTTGATTTTTGCGCAAGGACACGGGGGCCCCCAGATCCCCTATTGCCGGGGGACCCCATGATTTCAGTCCCCCCCGGACGCAGAGTATCCCCAGGTTTCCTGGGGGTTCACTGTGGGAATTCCAGGAGGCTGGGGGCAACAAATACATCATTCGTCCCAAAAGGAAAAAAATCCAGGGGGTGCCAACAAAAATTTTCAAAAAAATTTAAAAGAAAAAATATTGGTGGGGTAGGATGAAAACAGAAAGCGGGAAGGAGAAGGCCACCTTTAATGCGAAATAAAAGCAATGTTATAAAAAAATAAAAAGATAAATGCAGTTATAGTTTAACTCAGGGCGGACTGACAACTCATGGGGGGCCCCCGGCAATAGGGGATCATGGGGCCCCCCGTGTCCTTCCCCACACTCAAAAAAAGCCTATAAAAGGTACTATTGACCCTGACCCCGGGCAGTGCACAGTTCTCAAAGGCATCCGCCTGGGGTTGAACTTGCCCTCCCCCTATAGCAGAAGTACTCTACAGGCGGCAAGGTTGCGCAAAACACGATAAAATATGTGACTTTCTTTCCCCCGGGCTCCCCCCCCGGTGCTTTTGGGCTGCGGGGGATGTCATCATCGAGTCCAGGGCCGGGAATCAGTGATTGTGGGTAGGGCTGAGGGGGGGAGAGCCCGTGTGAAAACATCCCCACCCTTTGTTCTTCGCACAGCTGTCTCCCTAGAAAAACAGCACACAGAAAACCCTTTTGATCCCCCCCAGATGTTAACCCCCTTTCCTGCCCGTGAAAATTGTAAAAGTGCCCAGTGCTTTTATTAGCATGATCACTGTATTGGTGTACGGGGGAATGTCAGGGGCGTTAGTCGTCCCCCCCAGTGTCAAATGCCCACCGCATCGCTGATCCCCCTTTATTAAAAAAAAAAAATTTTTCCCGTGTATACATAACCGCCATTTGTAAACGCATAACTTTCACGCAACCCAAAATTAATTTTACACTTTTTGGATTTTTGTTTTGCAAGTCATGGAGCGAAACTTTTGGGGCCGAAAATTTTGATGAAATTTGATTTTTGTAAATTTTTTGGGGGAAAGGAACGGGGCCCCATGAACCCCTATTCCCCCCCACCACTTGTGGTGCTTGCAGGGGCAAAATGGTGAAACCCTTTTTTTTTGGATTTTTCATGGCCATTTCGGGGTGAAAACACACTTTTCCAGGGCAGTGCGCACTTAATGCAGCACGCGCTAAAGCCACCAATGCTTAGCGTGTTGCAGTCACATATTTTAAAACCACTCCATGCATTTAGAAAGCAGCTCCCTACACATGCTTTTGAGAGCCCCCCCCAAAATACTACAACCGCAGCCCTGTGTTGTGGGGCGCTGGTTGCAAAAAATTTTTTTTTTTTTTTTGGGGGGGGATTGTGGGGCAGCAAGCCTATTCATTTGAATAGGCTGCCCTAATGCAATTAAAACACTACAAAAAAAACATCCCAAAAACCGATGCCCAGGACTCCAAGGGCTGAGGCTAGGTTTAATCTATGCAGGGTTGCGTTCGAACCGTTTTTTGCATCGCTTTTTGGTTGTGTTTTGCGTTTTTTGACCTGCATTTTTTATCTCTTGTTGCTAGGCAGATTTTAAATGCAAAACGCTTCAAAATGCATAAAAAACAGCAAAAATGCTTACAAAAAACCC
>CATNWA010005527.1:10000-11688 GCA_951230385.1 Staurois parvus | reverse complement strand
CGGCCGGGGGGGGGGGGGGGAAGGGGGCCCCCCCCCCCCCCCCCCCCCCGGAAGGAACAAGCCCCCCCGAAAAAAAAATTGATAAAAAAATTTAAAAGTCCCGGGAGGGGCAAGTCCCGCGAGTTTAAAGGGTCCTTTGGCCAGCTTGGGAGAAAAGGGGGAAGGGGGGGGAAAAGGGCCGGGGGAAGGGGGCCCGAGGCACCCGCGTCAAAGGGTCGGCCTCCTGGGGGGCGATGGTGGGGGGGGGCCGGCGGCCAGCCGGACGAAACCGGCCCCACGACAGCAGACCATCCCCTGGGGGGGGTTAGGGTCGTTGGCGGGGGGGAAGGGGGGGGAGGAGGGGGAGGGGGAAGGGGAAGGAGGAAGGAGAGCAGGGGAAGGAGGTGGGCGGGAAGGGTGGTTCAGGGGGAAGGGGGCGGGGAAGGGGGGTTGGGACGGGGCTGGGGCCCACGGAAGGGGGGGACCACACACCTCCACGGGAGAAGTGAGGAGCTAAGGACTATGGGGGGGTGAGAAGAATTAACATGAAACTTCCCTGGCCGCCATGTCTGGAGCCGTCCGCGGGCCTGGCGGGTCCCGGGAAGCCGGCCGGGGGGGGGCCGGGGGCGCGGGGGGGCGGGGGGGGGGGCACCCGGGAGCCGGCCGGGTCTGGAGCCGTCCGCGGGCAGCCGGGAAGCCGGGGCGCCGGTCGGGCCGTCCGGGGGAAGCCGGGAAGCCGGCCGGGGGGGGGGTCCGGGAGCCGGCCGCCATGTCTGGAGCCGTCCGCGGCCGGGTCCTGGAAGCCGGCCGGGGGCACCCGGGGAGCCGGGCGCGAGCTCTGGAGCCGTCCGCGGTCAGCGGTTGTCCGGGAAGCTGTCCGGGGAAGCTGGCCGGCGGGGGGACCCGGGAGCCGGCCGCGATGTCTGGAGCCGTCCGCGCGGTCCGGGTCCGGGAAGCCGGCCGGGGGCACCCGGGAGCCGGGCGCGAGTCTGGAGCCGTCCGCGGGCAGCGGTTGTCTCGGGAAGCTGGCCGGCGGGGGCACCCGGGAGCCGGCCGCGCGATGTCTGGAGCCGTCCGGGGGTCAGCGGCCGGGAGTCCGGGAAGCCCCGGGAGCGGCCGCGAGCCTGGAGCCGTCCGCGGGGTTGTCCGGAAGCGGCCGGCGGGACCCGGGAGCCGGCCGCCATGTCTGGAGCCGTCCGCGGGGGCGGGTCCGGGAAGCCGGCCGGGGGCGCCCGGGAGCCGGCGCGCGAGCTCTGGAGCCGTCCGCGGTCAGCGGTTGTCTCGGGAAGCTGACCGGGCGGGACCCGGGAGCCGACCGCGATGTCTGGAGCCGTCCGCGGGTCCGGGGAAGCCGGCCGGAGGCACCCGGGAGCCGGCCGCGCGAGTCTGGAGCCGTCCGCGGTCAGCGGTTGTCTCGGGAAGCTGGCCGGCGGCACTTGGGGGAGTCTGGAGCCGTCCGCGGGCTCCTGGAAGCCGGCCGGGGGCACCCGGGAGCCGGCCGCGATGTCTGGAGCCGTCCGCGGGTCCTGGAAGCCGGCCGGGGCACCCGGGAGCCGGCCGCGATGTCTGGAGCCGTCCGCGGGCAGCCGCGGGTCCGGGAAGCCGGCCGGAGGCACCCGGGAGCCGGCCGCGATGTCTGGAGCCGTCCGCGGGCAGCGGCCGCGGCTCGGAGCCGGCCGCGGTTTGCGGTTGTCTCGGGAGCTGACCGG